>JAOTOM010003060.1:0-107500 GCA_034440615.1 Ashinkailepas kermadecensis | reverse complement strand
CAGCTGTGTTGTGTAAGACGGCTTACATTTTAATACGGCGTTTGATGCGGTAGCGACGCGGCCGACCCGCCAGACTTCAAGCCTCCACAGACCGGAAACCAGGCGCCGCCGGGCGAAACGTGTGAAAAGCTAACTCAAACACGAAGCCTACTCGTCGCCGAAACGCCCACGCACGGTCAACAGCGGCCAAATGGTAGCTGCCGCCAATGCAAGCATTCACTTCCGCCCAGCCACGCCGTATCAGCCTGACCCAGTGGCCTAGAGCAGCGACCTCTCTGGACAGCCGGAACCGCCAACCGCCAATCAGCGGTCAGCGGTCACCAGCCGTCACCAGGAGTCACCAGCGGTCCTCAGCGGTCACCGGTCAAGTCCAGCATAAGACCATCAGAAACTAACGGAATATCGCAGCCCAGTGTCATCGAGCCTTGAAGGCAGTAAAGTAAATAGTATATCATTCCCAACCAACAGTGTCGCGTCAGCCGGTCACAGTTGTGGGCCTAAGCACGGGTAATTCACATTTAACCTTGGGCTAGAAAGCCCTAAGCAACGGTCTGAGGAAGTAAGACTCGCTGGATGCGCATGCACCACTGGAAGGGAAATTACCGGGCCAACACTTTTAATAGAGAGGAAATGTTCGGAATGGAAGATGGAAATGAATGGGTTACGTGGGAGCATGCATGACGTAGTTATGGGTAGTTAAGGACCAGTGTGAGCTGTTGGAACTCTGCGTACGCTTCTAGCTGTCAGAAACCATCGTTGCCAAAATTTGACCCAGAATAATTACCTGGGCCCTCAATTTGCCAGTCCGGTGACCCGTGGGAGCATGCGGATGGATGACATGGAGGGAAACAAGCGGGGACGTTAACACTTAAGAGGGCCCCGAAGCTGGACGAGGGCCGGCGACGGACGCATTTCCAACTCCAATGTCCGTCCATTACTCTTATGACCCCCCACCCTCCCATCCTAGGTCTCTCCAATCATGCGGTTCCTCTATCCCTGGCGCCACGACCAAGTCAGGTTCACTCACGGATGGAAGTGGTGAAGAGAGGAGATTTGACCTCGCTAAATATAAATTCGTGTTAGGATAACGAGTCACGGGGCGCCGACAAGATGACAATACGACGAAGACAAGATGGTATGGCACGCTCAGACTGCATCTACTACAGCGAGGACTCGCGGGTCACCGCTCGCTGTGGGCCGCCCCGGTTAGGGGCCGTCGGCACGCCGGAAGCGGGATCGGCGCGGGCCAGGGGAGCCGCCCGGCGCCCGTGAGCGTAGTAAAACATGGCCGCCGGCCGGCGGCCGTGCGGAAACTACTTTCTCAAGGTCGCTCCGAAGTCAAGGGCGCACCGCAGTAGACCAACACGAGACACAACAACAGACGACCACTCAGTGCGACCACTCAGACCGACAACAACAGACGACCACTCAGAACACCACACAGACAGACCACTGAAGACTGACACCCGGACCAACCAAAGACCCCCCTTAACAACCAACCCCCCTCCTACCAACCCCACCCCCACCTACCCCTCCCCACCCATCCCCCACCCCACCTACCCCTCCCCATCCACCCCCCACACCGACCCCGCCCCCGACCTCGCCGCCCTACAGTTGTATACCGTAGTTTGTATCGTCAATCTTATAATGCTTAGCATGGATGAAATTGTAACAAAGCATGCTGGAAAACCTCGCAAAATACCCATCAAATGCGAATGAAATCATGACTGCTTCATACCCCGGGATCATACATTTAGGTTTGCGGCTGGAGGTGGTGCCATCTATTGACAGAATTCGAAACTTGTTCACAAATCGAAAAGTATGCACTATGCGTTGAAGAACAAATATTCTGTACGCTTTTTATCGATGAGACTGTCTGTGTCTTTTGGTGCGTTTCGAGCCCAGTAGGATGATTAGTTCAACAGATATGGCCAATACTAACATGTTACCTGGTATTTTCAGTGTGCATGCACTTTATGCACGCTTTATGCTGCCAGCTACTATGCTGGTGGCCAGCCGGTCATGCAAACATTCCAGGACTAGTGCGTTCAGACTGGTCGAAAAATTCAAAGAAAGGACAGCGCAATGCGCAACATAAGAAGCCCACTGATGTGAGGGAGTTTCCAGCTGTTCGTAGAGCGAGCGAGATTCCAGCTGTTCGTGATACAGCGAGCTGCAAGTGCAGCGATATCCGAAGCTGTTTGGGCCCATGGGCTAAGCGTGCACCCCACCTAGAGGTGGACTCTTCTCGATCAGCGCGGTGAGCGCAAGGTGTGGATGTCTCATATGGATCAGCTGGAAACTCACTCGCATATTACTACAGTTGCCGGTTGACTCTCGCGCCATCAAGTCGTCGCTCGTTGCTCGTGGTGTGTCGTGCTATAGTAGACGTATCTCGCAAGACCAGCCTGCCATCAACTCACCATCTTCACTTCAGACTTCTTGCTACTCTTCACCACCAACTTATAGACCACTCTGCACCTTCAACTCATCTATAGGTTGGTCCAGAGCCGGCTGATCACTCCGCTGCTTTCTCACTGCTTGTTATTGCAGTTTCCTATTTTTAATTTTCGTGGGGCGACACCCGTCGCTCTTTTCTCATTTCTTTTCTAGTGGGGTGACACCCATCACCCCACCCGTTTTCGTCATCGTCGTATTTTCGTTCCCTTTGTTCTGTGCGTTTATTTAGATTTCGTTTGGTAGGGTGTTTTTCCCCGTGATGGGGAAAAAGAGGAAGAAAGGCACCGACCCCAGCTCGCCACAGGACTCTGATTCTGAATTTCCTCCGCTGACCACACCCGACGACCATCGCACGAACACGGACTTGGCCTCTGATGTTCCCTCACTGAATTCGACCATTGATGAACCGCGCCGGACAATTCCCCTTGATGACGCCATGGACGCCCTTTGCACCTCGCCGAACCCTGCTCGTCCCAAGACCTCTACCTCGCCTCAGAATCCAGACCAGACCATCACTCTTCACGCCGCTGACCCACGCTCGAACCAGACCACGCCCTCCCAACCTGAACCCATCCTGCCCATTGAACCCTACCTCTTACGTTGTAGTCAAGCCTGTCGAGGAATCCGTTTCCTTCCGCCGTATCAACATTTTCTGGCCGACTAAACAACTCCTTGCCATCTGCCCCCTAGCCAATCCCGACATTGAAGTCCCTGCCAACGGAACCTTGGTCATTAAAACCCAATCCCGAGCCCAAACCACAGCCCTCCTCCGCACCACCACATTTTGTGGAAAATCCGTCACCATTACTCTCCATTCCAACCGCAACACCACCAAGGGCACCGTCTTCGCGCCGGAGCTCCGCTTCATGACTGAAGCGGAAATCCAGACGGAGCTCAGACCGGAGGGGTGACCCACGTCCATCCAATCACCTCCTTTAAAGACGGTCAGAAACGTGATACGAGCCTCCTTGTCCTTACCTTCAATTCTACCAATCTTCCCAAGACCCTAGTCGCCGGATACCTACGATTCCAAGTCCGTGTCTTTATTCCTAATCCTCTCCGCTGTTTTAACTGTCAGCGCTTCGGCCATGTCAGTAAAACTTGTCGCCAGTCCGCCCGGTGCCCCAAATGCGGAGAAACACCTCATCCTGACTCCACCTGCTTCAAGCCTGCCCACTGCCTCAGCTGCAACACATCCGATCACCTCACCACTTCCAATCAATGCCGAGTTTGGCGCAAGGAGATGGAGGTATGCGCTGTGAAGGCCACGACCGGGGTGTCATACCCCCAGGCCCGACGGTCTATTGAGGCCACCTTCCCATCCGCGAAAACGTACGCTCAGGCGGCCACCGTTGCTCCCCCACACGTCGCGTCACCACTACTTCCATCTCGATGCAAACAGATAGTATTCCAGGTTTAGCTCCACTTAAAAAAACTTACTCCACTGACCACACCGACACCAACCACCCTGGCTCCCAACACCCAGACCACTCCGACACAAACCACCCCGGCTCCCAACATACAGACCATTCCAACCAAACAAACGCCAGCAAATTCCACAAGGAACTCCAGACCCCGCAGCCATTCGGCTGGCGGGGAGATGCGCGCCACTTCCGTGGCTCGCCGACCGGTGCAGGCCGGCGACCACGTGACCCGACCGGCTCCCAGCCGGCGGGCATCCCCAGCGGCAGTGGTGCGCGGCCGAGAGTCGGCCGCCAAGGTCACCGACCAACCGGACGGCTCGGGTGCAGCCGTCCGACATCAAACAACACGCCCGCCTGACCTCCACGCATGGATGAGGCACGCACCGAAAGGTGCACACAAACAATAATATTTCTCCCAACGTCTGTATTTCTCCAATGGAATTGCCATAGTTTAATATCCAAATGGGCCGAAATGAAAGCTTTCTTTAGCATTCTCACACCTATTCTCATCGCTCTTCAGGAAACCTGGTTCTTACCCACCGATACATATAATTTCAATCTTTCAAATTACTCACTGTACCGTCACGATGAGGTCCGTGGACCACATCGCAGTGGCGGTACAGCACTGTACATCAACAATGATTTTACACACACACAAATTACCCTGAATTCACCTTTACAAGCCGTAGCTTGTACTTTGCGTTTGCATGGCAGGAATGTGGATGTATGTTCCATTTATATTCCACCACAAACAGATAACACAAACATTTTGATACAATTAGACAACCTGATAACACAATTCAAGAATCCTTTCATGTTACTTGGCGATTTTAATGCCCATAGCCCAGCGTGGGATGAACACGCACACTTTCAGACACTCGTGGCCGCATCATTGAATAAATTTTAGACCGACATAATTTAGTATTACTGAACACCGGAGAACCAACCTTTTTTCACCTTGGCCATAATACAGAAACAGCTATTGATTTATCAATATGCTCTCCAACTCTGGCCAATGATTATGATTGGACCATAGACACTGATATTCATGCCAGCGATCATTACCCCATTAAATTAACACCCACATTTTCAACTGCGGCAGATACAACACCAAGTTTTGTCCCTCGCTGGAAAATCTCGAAGGCCGATTGGACAACTTTTCAGGAACTTTCACATATTCAATACAACCCCAACATTTCTCCCGTCGAAAACATCAACCAAGTTACCAAAACACTTATCGAAGCAGCTTCCACCGCCATTCCACTAACAAAACCTTTCACAAAAAGAACACCAGTCCCCTGGTGGTCGATAGAAGTTTCCCGAGCAATAGCCGCAAGAAAGAGAGCATTTAGAAAATATTTACGTCATCCCGACCAACAAAATTTAGTCAGCCGTAATTATGAACGTGCGAAGACACGCCGCATCATTCGCGAAGCTCGTCGCCGTTCATGGTCACTTTATCTACAACAAATCACCTCTCGAACACCTTTAAGCAAAATCTGGCAGTTAATTCGCCGATTATCAGGACGCACTCCATTTAAATCACTCCCGGCACTCAAAATTCAAAACACCACAATTACAGACCCACAAACAATAGTAAATACAATAGCGGACACCATGGCTCACAATAGCTCTGACAACAACTACAGACCGGAATTTCTCCAAAATGCACAACACACATTTCACACCGAATTGGCACAATTCGATTCGGACAACACTGAAACATACAATATCCCATTTCAAGTTTCAGAACTAGATACTGCAATTTCCTCAGCCGGTAATACTTCTGTAGGTCCCGACAATTTACATTATTCCTTTTTCAGACATTTATCCAACGACACAAAACATTGTATCTTACAAACATTTAATGCATTATGGTCTGGCCATACTTTCCCCGAAACCTGGAAGGAAGCCCTCATCATCCCTATTCCAAAACCCGGCAAAAACCACAGCAACCCCAATAATTTCCGACCCATCGCTCTCACCAGTTGTCTAGGAAAACTTTTAGAACGTATGATTGTAAAAAGACTGACCTGGTACTTAGAAACAAATCATCTGTTATCTCCAATTCAATGCGGTTTTCGTCATGGCCATAGTACAATAGATCATCTCATTCGATTAGAAACTGACATACGCCTTGGTTATAAAAAAAACACGAACACACCATTGCAGTATTTTTAGACATTAGTAAAGCATATGATATGGTATACAAACCGGCATTAATTTCCAAACTTCTTCACTTCGGCGTCAAAGGAAATTTAGCTCATTATTTGATAGGATTTCTGTCTGGTTCCCGTCATTTTCATCTCCGGTGCAGGTCAGCGATTTCCGATCCACGTTTTCTACAGAACGGATTACCACAGGGGAGTTGTATTTCACCAGTATTATTCAACATCATCATTAATGACATTTTCGATAACATGCCTGCCAATCTATCATACTCGCTGTTTGCGGACGATAGTGCGATTTGGTGTTCCGGCAAAAATTATGATCATTGTTTAATTAGATTACAAAACGCACTTGACCGGATACACCAATGGTCCATCAAATACGGTTTCACATTTTCAGCTCCAAAATCTGCCACAATGATATTCAGCAAATCAATTCCGTGCCCAAATCCAGATACACCACTTCACCTCGGAAACACTGACATACATTTTGTAAATTCGTTCAAATTTCTTGGTGTTATTTTCGATCGCAAGCTTTCCATGCACCAGCACGTCAAACACATCCAGGCCAAATGTTTTCACAGACTCAACTTATTTCGCTGTATTACGTCTTCATCATTCGGATCCGATCGTCACACGCTATTACAATTATACAAATCCTTGGTTCTTCCCATCATAGAATATGGCTCCATAGTTTACGCAAGTGGCAGTACCACCGCTTTGAAGCTTTTGGACACCTTACAAAATAAATTCATTCGCATAGCACTCGGTGCAATGACCACGTCTCCCATTACTTCTCTACAAATCGAATCAGGAATTCCACCATTAGGTCTCCGAAGAATTGAACAAACACTCCGATACGCCGCAAAAATTCAATTTAGAGAACACCACCCCACACACGCATCTTTACAAATTCTCCCAAATCTACACCACGAATATTTAGGTCCCGCCGAAAAGCGAACCGGGCTTACCATAGCTTCACGCATTAAAACATTTTCTACACAGCTCCAATACAACATTCCACATATTACAGCTCTCTCTTCACCAACTACACCACCGTGGCAGATGGCTGAGAGACATATTGTCTATCTCACCACCACTCCAAAATCACAGCTTTGTCCAGAATACGCCAAACAAAAATTCCACCAGTTTCGTTCTCGTTATCATCATGTTCCTTTTGTTTTCACCGACGGATCCAAAGACGCAAATTGCACAGGAAATGCCATTGTTTCCGGTACATACACACAACAACATCGCTTGCCAAATGGGACCTCCATTTTCATCGCCGAATTACACGCCATTCTCACTGCCCTTCGCTACGTCCGCAACCGTTCGATTTGTCACCCCATGCGCCATGTCGTCATTTGTTCCGACTCAAAATCTGTTCTTCAATCTCTTTCTTCACTTTCTTTTTCGCACCATTGCCATATTTCCATTTATAACACACTTGAAACACTTCATCTGATGGGCATGAAGGTCCGTTTCCTGTGGGTGCCCAGCCACTGTGGCATCCCAGGAAACGAAAAAGCAGATCATTTCGCCAAACAATCATTACAATTACCACACATCACAGAAATCCCACCACATTTTGACGCCATCAAATCAACAATACGACAAAACATTCGACATTTTTGGAACCAACAATGGACTGACACAACAAACCACACACAATTACGTCTCATCAAACCTGTCGTCGAAAACTGGACCACATCATACAAAAAAACAGACAAGAAGAAAAAGTTCTATCCCGGCTCCGCATAGGTCACACTTTTCTCACACATCGATATATATACACTGCTTCACCTCGACCTTCATGCCCATCATGCAACACTCTTCTTACAGTTTCACATATTCTCCTCCACTGTCAACGTTACCATGACCATAGAAAAACACTTACCAACTACTGCCGTACACATAACATCCCCTTTTCTTTACCTACACTATTAGGAGATCAGCACCCATTCCTCATTAATCTACTTTTCATTTTTCTCCGCAAAACCAACTTGCTTCAAGAACTATAGACTGACTATCAAGACATAACTATTCATTCATTCCACTCACGGCACGAAATGGCCTGAGCAGGCCGAAGTGCCCAACCTAACAAAACAAACAACTGCCATGCATCAGTTGCCGGTTGACTCTCGCGCCATCAAGTCGTCGCTCGTTGCTCTGGTGTTTCGTGCTGCTATAGTGGACGTATCTCGCAAGACCAGCCTGCCATCAACTCAACATCTTCACTTCCGACTTCTTGCTACTCTTCACCACCAACTTCTAGACCACTCTACACCTTCAACTCGTCTATAGGTTGGTCCAGAGCCCGCTGATCACTCAGCTGCTTTCTTACTGCTTGTTATTGCAGTTTTTATATTTTCCATTTTCGTGGGGCGACACCCGTCGCTCTTTTCTCATTTCTTTTCTAGTGGGGTGACACCCGTCACCCCACCCGTTTTCGTCATCGTCGTATTTTCGTTCCCTTTGTTCTGCGTGTTTATTTAGATTTCGTTTGGTAGGGTGTTTTTCCCCGTGATGGGGAAAAAGAGGAAGAAAGGCACCGACCCCAGCTCGCCACAGGACTCTGATTCGGAATTTCCTCCTCTGACCACACCCGACGACCATCGCACGAACACGGACTTGGCCTCTGATGTTCCCTCACTGAATTCGACCATTGATGACCCGCGCCGGACAATTCCCCTTGATGACGCCATGGACGCCCTTTGCACCTCGCCGAACCCTGCTCGTCCCAAGACCACGACCTCGCCTCGCAATCCAGACCAGACCATCACTCTTCACGCCGCTGACCCACGCTCGAACCAGACCACGCCCTCCCAACCTGAACCCATCCAGCCCATTGAACCCTACCTCGACAGTGCTGGCTCTTACATTGTAGTCAAGCCTGTCGAGGAATCCGTTTCCTTCCGCCGTATCAACGTTTTCTGGCCAACTAAACAACTCCTTGCCATCTGCTCCCTAGCCAATCCCGACATTGAAGCCCCTGCCAACGGAACCTTGGTCATTAAAACCCAATCCCGAGCCCAAACCAAAGCCCTCCTCCGCACCACCACATTTTGTGGAAAATCCGTCACCATCACTCTCCATTCCAACCGCAACACCACCAAGGGCACCGTCTTCGCGCCGGAGCTCCGCTTCATGACTGAAGCGGATATCCAGACGGAGCTCAGGCCGGAGGGGGTGACCCACGTCCACCGAATTACCTCCTTTAAAGACGGTCAGAAACGTGATACGAGCCTCCTTGTCCTTACCTTCAATTCTACCAATCTTCCCAAGACCCTAGTCGCCGGATACCTACGATTCCAAGTCCGTGTCTTTATTCCTAATCCTCTCCGCTGCTTTAACTGTCAGCGCTTCGGCCATGGCAGTAAAACATGTCGCCAATCCGCCCGGTGCCCCAAAGTGCGGAGAAACACCTCATCCCGAATCCACCTGCTCCAAGCCTGCCCACTGCCTCAGCTGCAACACATCCGATTACCTCACCACTTCCAATCAATGCCCAGTTTGGCGCAAGGAGAAGGAGGTATGCGCTGTGAAGGCCACGACCGGGGTGTCATACCCCCAGGCACCACGGTCTGTCGAGGCCACCTTCCCATCAGCGAAAACGTACGCTCAGGCGGCCACCGTTGCTCCCCCCACACGTCGCGTCACCACTACTTCCATCTCGATGCAAACAGATATTATTCCAGGTTTAGCTCCACTTAAAAAACTTACTCCACTGACCGCACCGACACCACCCACCTTGGCTCCCAACACTCAGACCACTCCGACACAAACCACCGCGGCTCCCAACACACAGACCATTCCGACCAAACAAACGCCAACAAATTCCACAAGGAATTCCTGACCCCGCAGCCATTCGGCTGCCGGGGAAACGCGAGCCACTTCGGTGGCGCACCAACGGAACCCGGGGCGCCCGGTACAAGCCGGCGACCACGTGACCCGACCGACTCCCAGCCGGCGGGCATCCCCCGCGGCAATGGCCGGCCGACGTGAATCGGCCTCCAAGGTCACTGGTCGGCAGGACGGCTCGAGCGAGCCAACCACCGCCGGCCGCAATCAACATACGAACCCACCTGAACTCCAATCGTGGCTGCGTCAGACACCGAAAGGTGCCGACAAATATTAATTCGCACCAATGACCATATTTCTCCAATGGAATTGCCATAGTCTATTATCCAAATGGGCCAAAATGAAAGCTTTCTTTAGTATCATCATACCTATTCTCAACGCTCTTCAGGAAACCTGGTTCTTACCCAACCGATACATATAATTTCAATCTTTCAAATTACTCACTGTACCGTCACGATGAGGTCCGTGGACCACATCGCAGTGGCGGTACAGCACTGTACATCAACAATGATTTTACACATACACAAATTACACTGAATTCACCTTTGCAAGCCGTAGCTTGTACTTTGCGTTTCCATGGCAGGAATGCGGATGTATGTTCCATTTATATTCCACCACAAACAGATATCACAAACATTTTGATACAATTAAACAACCTGATAACACAATTCAAGAATCCTTTCATATTACTCGGCGATTTTAATGCCCATAGCCCAGCGTGGGATAGAACACGCACACTTCCAGACACTCGAGGCCGCATCATTGAACAAATTTTAGACCGACATAATTTAGTATTACTGAACACCGGAGAACTAACCTTTTTTCACCTTGGACATAATACAGAAACAGCTATTGATTTATCAATATGCTTTCCGACTCTGGCCAATGATTATGATTGGACCATAGACACTGATATTCATGCCAGCGATCATTACGCCATTAAATTAACACCCACATTTTCAACTGCGGCAGATACGACACCAAGTTTTGTCCCTCGCTGGAAAATCTCGAAGGCCGATTGGACAACTTTTCAGGAACTTTCACATATTCAATACAACCCCAACATTTCTCCCGTCGAAAACATCAACCAAGTTACCAAAACACTTCTCGAAGCAGCTTCCACCGCCATTCCACTAACAAAACCTTTACAAAAAGAACATCAGTCCCCTGGTGGTCGACAGAAGTTTCCCGAGCAATAGCCGCAAGAAAGAGAGCATTTATAAAATATTTACGCCATCCCGACCAACAAAATTTAGTCAGCCGTAATTATGAACGTGCAAAGACACGCCGCATCATTCGCGAAGCTCGTCGCCGTTCATGGTCACTTTATCTACAACAAATCACCCCTCGAACACCTTTAAGCAAAATCTGGCAGTTAAGTCGCCGATTATCAGGACGCACTCCATTTAAATCACTCCCGGCACTCAAAATTCAAAACACCACAATTACAGACACACAAACAATAGTAAATACAATAGCGGATACCATGGCTTACAATAGCTCTGACAACAACTACACACCGGAATTTCTACAAAACGCACAACACACATTTCACACCGATTTGGCACAATTCGATTTGGACAACACTGAAACACACAATATCTCATTTCAAGTTTCTGAACTAGATACAGCAATTTCCTCAGCCGGTAATACTTCTGTAGGTCCCGACAAGTTACATTATTCCTTTTTCAGACATTTATCCAATGACACAAAACATTGTATCTTACAAACATTTAATGCATTATGGTCTGGCCATACTTTCCCCGAAAACTGGAAGAAAGCCCTCATCATCCCTATTCCAAAACCTAGCAAAAACCACAGCAACCCCAATAATTTCCGACCCATCGCTCTCACCAGTTGTCTAGGAAAACTTTTCGAACGTATGATTGTAAAAAGACTGACCTGGTACTTAGAAACAAATCATCTGTTATCTCCAATTCAATGCGGTTTTCGTCATGGCCATATTACAATAGATCATCTCATTCGATTAGAAACTGACATACGCCTTGGTTATAAAAAAAAACACCAACACACCATTGCAGTATTTTTAGACATTAGTAAAGCATATGATATGGTATACAAACAGGCATTAATTTCCAAACTTCTTCACTTCGTCGTCAAAGGAAATTTGGCTCATTATTTGATAGGATTTCTGTCTGGTTCCCGTCATTTTCATCTCCGGTGCAGGTCAGCGATTTCCGACCCACGTTTTCTACAGAAGGGATTACCACAGGGGAGTTGTATTTCACCAGTATTATTCAACATTATCATTAATGACATTTTCGATAACATGCCTGCCAATCTATCATACTCGCTGTTTGCGGACGATAGCGCGATTTGGTGTTCCGGCAAAAATTATGATCATTGTTTAATTAGAGTGCAAAACGCACTTGACCGGATACACCAATGGTCCATCAAATACGGTGTTGCATTTTCAGCTCCAAAATCTGCCACAATGATATTCAGCAACTAATTCCGTGCCCAAATCCAGATACACCACTTCACCTCGGAAACACTGACATACATTTTGTAAATTCGTTCAAATTTCTTCGTGTTATTTTCGATCGCAAGCTTTCCATGCACCAGCACGTCAAACACATCCAGGCCAAATGTTTCCACAGACTCAACTTATTTCGCTGTATTACGTCTTCATCATTCGGATCCGATCGTCACACGCTATTACAATTATACAAATCCTTGGTTCTTCCCATCATAGAATATGGCTCCATAGTTTACGCAAGTGGCAGTACCACCGCTTTGAAGCTTTTGGACACCTTACAAAATAAATTCATTCGCATAGCACTCGGTGCAATGACCACGTCTCCCATTACTTTTCTACAAATCGAATCAGGAATCGCACCATTAGGTCTCCGAAGAATTGAACAAACACTCCGATACGCCGCAAAAATTCAATTTAGAGAACACCACCCCACACACGCATCTTTACAAATTCTTCCAAATCTATATCACGAATATTTAGGTCCCGCCGAAAAGCGAACCGGGCTTACCATAGCTTCACGTATTAAAACATTTTCTACACAGCTCCAATACAACATTCCACATATTACAGCTCTCTCTTCACCAACTACACCACCGTGGCAGATGGCTGAGAGACATATTGTCTATCTCACCACCACTCCAAAATTAGAGCTTTGTCCAGAATACGCCAAACAAAAAATTCCACCAGTTTCGTTCTTGCTATCATCATGTTCCTTTTGTTTTCACAGACGGATCCAAAGACGCAAATTGCATAGGAAATGCCATTGTTTCCGGTACATACACACAACAACATCGCTTGCCAAATGGGACCTCCGGTTTCATCGCCGAACTACACGCCATTCTCATTGCCCTTCGCTATGTCCGCAACCGTTCGATTTCTCACCCCATGCGCCATGTCGTCATTTGTTCCGACTCAAAATCTGTTCTTCAAACTCTTTCTTCACTTTCTTTTTCGCACCATTGCCATATTTCCATTTATAACACACTTGAAACACTTCATCTGATGGGCATGAAGGTCCGTTTCCTGTGGGTGCCCAGCCACTGTGGCATCCCAGGAAATGAGAAAGCAGATCATTTCGTCAAACATTCATTACAACTACCACACATCACAGAAATCCCACCACATTTTGACGCCATCAAATCAACCATACGACAAAACATTCGACATTTTTGGAATCAACAATGGACTGACACAACAAACCACACACAATTACGTCTCATCAAACCTGTCGTCGAAAACTGGACCACATCATACACAAAAAACAGACAAGAAGAAAAAGTTTTATCCCGGCTCCGCATAGGTCACACTTTTCTCACACATCGATATATATACACTGCTTCACCTCGACCTTCATGCCCATCATGCAACACTCTTCTTACAGTTTCACATATTCTCCTCCACTGTCAACGTTACCATGACAATAGACAAACACTTACCAACTACTGCCGTACACATAACATCCCCTTTTCTTTACCGACACTATTAGGAGATCAGCACCCATTCCTCATTAATCTACTTTTTATTTCGCTCCGCAAAACCAACTTGCTTCAAGAACTATAGACTGACTATCAACACATAACTATCCATTCATTGCACTCACGGCACGAAATGGCCTGAGCAGGCCGAAGTTCCCAACCTAACAAAACAAACCACCCATCCATCAGTTGCCGGTTGAGTCTCGCGCCATCAAGTCGTCGCTCGTTGCTCCTGGTGTTTAGTGCTGTAGTGGACGTGACTCGCAAGACCAGCCTGCCATCAACTCACCATCTTCACTTCAGACTTCTTGCTACTCTTCACCACCAACTTCTAGACCACTCTGCACCCTCAACTCGTCTATAGGTTGGTCCAGTGCCGGCTGATCACTCCGCTGCTTTCTCACTGATTGTTATTGCAGTTTCCTATTTTTCATTTTCGTGGGGCGACACCCGTCGCTCTTTTCTCATTTCTTTTCTAGTGGGGTGACACCCGTCACCCCACCCGTTTTCGTCATCGTCGTATTTTCGTTCCCTTTGTTCTGTGTGTTTATTTATCTTTCGTTGGTAGGGTGTTTTTCCCCGTGATGGGGAAAAAGAGGAAGAAAGGCATCGACCCCAGCTCGCCACAGGACTCTGATTCTGAATTTCCTCCGCTGACCACACCCGACGACCATCGCACGAACACGGACGTGGCCTCTGATGTTCCCTCACTGAATTCGACCATTGCTGAACCGCGCCGGACAATTCCCCTTGATGACGCCATGGACGCCCTTTGCACCTCGCCGAACCCTGCTCGTCCCAAGACCTCGGTCTCGCCTCAAAATCCAGACCAGACCATCACACTTCACGCCGCTGACCCACGCCCGAACCAGACCACGCCCTCCCAACCTGAACCCATCCAGCCCATTGAACCCTACCTCGACAGTGCTGGCTCTTACATTGTAGTCAAGCCTGTCGAGGAATCCGTTTCCTTCCGCCGTATTAATGTTTTCTGGCCGACTAAACAACTCCTTGCCATCTGTCCCCTCGCCAATCCCGACATTGAAGCCCCTGCCAACGGAACCTTGGTCATTAAAACCCAATCCCGAGCCCAAACCACAGCCCTCCTCCGCACCACCACATTTTGTGGAAAATCCGTCACCATCACTCTCCATTCCAACCGCAACACCGCCAATGGCACCGTCTTGCGCCGGAGCTCCGCTTCATGACTGAAGCGGAAATCCAGACGGAGCTCAGGCCGGAGGGGGTGACCCACGTCCATCGAATCACCTCCTTTAAAGACGGTCAGAAACGTGATACGAGCCTCCTTATCCTTACCTTCAATTCTACCAATCTTCCCAAGACCCTAGTCGCCGGATACCTACGATTCCAAGTCCGTGTCTTTATTCCTAATCCTCTCCGCTGCTTTAACTGTCAGCGCTTCGGCCATGGCAGTAAAACATGTCGCCAGTCCGCCCGGTGCCCCAAATGCGGAGAAACACCTCATCCCGAATCCACCTGCTCCAAGCCAGCCCACTGCCTCAGCTGCAACACATCCGATTACCTTACCACTTCCAATCAATGCCCAGTTTGGCGCAAGGAGAAGGAGGTATGCGCTGTGAAGGCCACGACCGGGGTGTCATACCCCCAGGCACCACGGTCTGTCGAGGCCACCTTCCCATCAGCGAAAACGTACGCTCAGGCGGCCACCGTTGCTCCCCCCACACGTCGCGTCACCACTACTTCCATCTCGATGCAAACAGATATTATTCCAGGTTTAGCTCCACTTAAAAAACTTACTCCACTGACCACACCGACACCACCCACCTTGGCTCCCAACACTCAGACCACTCCGACACAAACCACCGCGGCTCCCAACACACAGACCATTCCGACCAAACAAACGCCAACAAATTCCACAAGGAATTACTGACACCCGCAGCCATTCGGCTGCCGGGGAAAGCGCGAACTTCGCCACTTCGGTGGCGCACCAACGGAACCCGGGCGCCCGGTACAAGCCGGCGACCACGTGACCGGACCCGACTTCCAGCCGGCGGGCATCCCACCGCGGCAATGGCCGGCCGACGTGATAATCGGCCTCAAGGTCACTGGTCGGCAGGACGGCTCGAGCGAGCCAACCACCGCCGGCCGCAATCAACATACGAACCCACCTGAACTCCAATCGTGGCTGCGTCAGGCACCGAAAGGTGCCAACAAATATTAACCCATTAAAGCCGAGCGGCAACTATAGTTGCCAAGACACATAATCCGGTCTACTTTGCCACTGGATCCACCTAGCGCGATGATTCAGCCGCCCGTGCCGAGCTCAAGGTCCGCTTGACCGCTGGAAACCAAGTGGGCCCCCTGGCATCGGAACGCCGTTGGCAGTGTACGATCTTCTCAGACGCTGCGTGAGCCGCTGCGGAGATGGACCGACGCCGCGTGGGAAACAGGTACGTAGTCCATAAGCTAGCCGATTTTGATTGCTGTTTTTTGTGTAATAACCTTTTGAGACTACTCACATAAAATATCCATGGGGCTGTTTCCGCATCTCTTTATCCCGTCGGGTCTGAAACAAAGAAATAATTGGCGGTGGCAACTATAGTTGCCGCTCGGCCCCTTTGTAGTACAATTTTTGAGGATCTGTCACGTTTTGCCAAGCCAAGGCCATACCAGTCATCATATTGCCTTGATATTTTCACGACACATGCCCCAAACATTTCTTTTTCAAACATGGTTGGATACGGGAATTTTCCAAGGGGGGGCGAGCCTGGAAGGGGCGGCAAAATATGTGCCAGGGGCGGCAAGAATATACGCTGGGGGCGGCGCAAATTTGCCCTCGAGGGCGGCATTTTCAGCTGCTGGGGGGGGGGGGGGGTGAACTCCGACCTCCCGGAGGGGCGGCATGGAGCTGAGGGGCGGCATTTACATCCGATTCTGGGGTGGGGGGGGGGGGTGTACTCCGGCATTTTCAGGGCGGCACCAGCTGCTAGCGAGGGGCGGCACCACCAGAGCAGGGGTGACAAGGGGGAGGGGCGGCGCCCCCCTACTTTGGAGCCTTAGGGGGGGGGCCCCCAGAAGCCGAATGCCGCCACCGAAGGTAGATTTGTGCCGCCCCCACCCAGCGTAAATTCGTGCCGACCCTGGCATATATTTTGCCGACCACGCCAGCCCCCCCCATTGACAAATTCCTGTATCCGACGCTGTCTCAGCTCTGTTCTAACCGCGTTTCGTTTTACAGCCTGACGGTCAATCAAATATTGGACATTCTCGATGAGCCAGATGAAGGATGTGCTGACGTCGGAGGACAATACACAGTGGTCATCCAGCCTCCGGCAGAAATACCAGACGCTGAAACAGACCAAGATTCGGATGCAAGTGATGACGAGGCTACTGCGAATCCGAATCATCTGCCCCGAAGATTATTGGCCGCGAACGCAGAGCTGCTTACATCCAAAGACGACGTTACTGGAGATGAAGATCCCCAAGATGTAACTCCATCAACCTCCGCAGCACAACCTGGGCCGTCAACCGAGTCCACCGGCAAGTCAAGACCTAAGAAGCGATCAAAACCGCTGCCAAGGAAATGGACGCAAAGCACACGCAGGCTAGGCGAACGCGTACCAGCCTTCCAGAGCACTATGTCGCCCACACAAATGGATGTTCTCAAACACGTGATCAAGTCACCGGCAGACTGCCTCCAACTGTTTCTTTCTGAAGAACTGATTCGTCTCCTGGTTGAGCAAAGTACGGTATACGCCACGCAAAGACAGCTGAATGCCAGCGCAGTAACGGTCGCCAACATAAAGGTCATGCTGGCAATCATGATGCTGTCCGGATATTCGCGTGTCCCATACAGAAGACTGTACTGGCGCCAGGAGGGCGACGTGTTCAATTCTCTCGTCACACAGGGAATGCGTCGAGACACCTTTGAGCAACTGATGCGAGTACTGCACCTGGCTGACAACTCAAAGATGGACGCCAACAGCCCAGACCCGTTCTACAAAGTCCGGCCTCTCTTCGAGACGATCAACAAGTGCAATAAATTGCTGGTGACGCCGCAGAACCTCTCAGTTGACGAGACAATGGTGCCATATTACGGGCACCACAGAAGCAAACAGTTCATAAGGGGCAAACCTGTTCGGTTTGGATTCAAGCTATGGTCCATCTGCACGACGGAGGGGTACCTGCTGCATGCGGAACCTTACTGTGGTTCGGCGACAGACCTCCCGTGCACGGGGTACGGCCAAGGAGCGGACGTGGTGCTTGGTCTTGTGGATAAGTGTCAGTTGCGCCAAGGGCACCACGTCACGTTTGATAACCTGTTCACGGGTCTGCCTCTTCTCGACCAGCTGTCAGCTGCCGGGATAGGAGGGACGGGGACGGCGAGGGAAAATCGCATCCCTAAGGACTGTGTCCTGACTCCAAGCGCCAAGATGAACAAGATGAAGAGAGGGTCTATCTCATCAGTGTGCACTGAGGATGTGGCACTGGTGCGGTGGACAGACAACAAGGCCGTCACCATGATGAGTAACACACACGGCGTTGAGCCCATGCAGAAGGTCGCAAGATGGTCCCGTCAAGAGAAGAAGAAAATGATCGTAGACATGCCGTATTCAGTGGCAGTGTACAACCGAACCATGGGAGGGGTAGATCTTCATGATCAGTTCGTCGCCAGCTACCGCACCAGGATACGTTCCAAGAAGTGGTGGTGGCCTCTGTTCAACTGGACGATCAACTCTGCAGTGGTCAACGCCTGGCTGATGTACAGGATGCTGGGACACGACACAGCCCTGCTGCAGTTCATCCGGGAGTGCGTGCTGGAGACCATCACGGTGCACGGTACCGCCCCAGCACAGCCCGGTGTTCGACCGCTGCCTGTGCTCGGCTCGGCTGGGGACAACATACGGTGGGATGGAAGGGACCACTGGCCAGGTAAGGGAACAAGTAAGTTCGGCAGATGCCGGCACTGTTCAAGGCGTTCCGCCTACGTGTGCACGAAGTGCGCTGTGCCTGTGCACCCAGAGTGTATGAGAGGCTATCATACCAGGTAGTACGCCAGTGTCGATGACGACGCCGTTGAACGTGTTGTCCGTAACTCAGAAATGCCGTTTTATTCGCATATCCTTCAGTCGTTTTTTTCGACCGAGCGCAGTTCGACAGATGCCGGCACTGCTCAAGACGCTCCCCCTACGTGTGCACAAAGTACGTTGTTCCTGTGCACCCAGGGTGTATATGCAGTTGTCACACCAGGTAGTGTGTCAGTATCGACAAAGATACCGCTTAACGTGTTCCGTAACTTAGAGATGATGTCTTATCCGCATGTCCAGCTTGGTTGGTTCGTGTTTCTTCCTTCAATATCTTACCAGCAGGGTTTATTCAATACAGTTTGATGATGGCCTGATTCGTCAGTATCACTTATGGGGCTTTATAAAGGTCCAAACTGAGCTGTACAGAATATACTTAGCACACGTGTGATTTGGCTATTAGCATAGTGATTCGTTTGGAAGCATTGCATGAGGGAATACGACACGCTGCATATTGTTTACAAAGTAAAATGTGAAACACTGGATGTATAACTTCCCCTATATACCTCATCTGAATATATCACGAGCTTGATTTAATCTGCACCAGGCCTCTAACACATCGGTGAACTTCTCTACCAGAAAGCTTCTAAAAAATCCGTCTGGTATGGATTATACACCGATAAACTTACACCATCGACGTATTCATGACCACATTAAAGCCGAGCGGCAACTATAGTTGCCAGTCCCGAAACCACTATTTCCATCAGTTCGACTGCCTCCAAAAATTGTATATATACTTCACAGAGTCCAAAAAGAAGTTGTCCTAGTGCATCTTCGAAAAGTGCATCATTTGGAATTATCGGCTTTAATGGGTTAATTCGCACCAATGACCATATTTCTCCAATGGAATTGCCATAGTCTATTATCCAAATGGGCCAAAATGAAAGCTTTCTTTAGTATCATCATACCTATTCTCAACGCTCTTCAGGAAACCTGGTTCTTACCCAACCGATACATATAATTTCAATCTTTCAAATTACTCACTGTACCGTCACGATGAGGTCCGTGGACCACATCGCAGTGGCGGTACAGCACTGTACATCAACAATGATTTTACACATACACAAATTACACTGAATTCACCTTTGCAAGTCGTAGCTTATACTTTGCGTTTCCATGGCAGGAATGTGGATGTATGTTCCATTTATATTCCACCACAAACAGATAACACAAACATTTTGATACAATTAAACAACCTGATAACACAATTCAAGAATCCTTTCATATTACTCGGCGATTTTAATGCCCATAGCCCAGCGTGGGATAGAACACGCACACTTCCAGACACTCGAGGCCGCATCATTGAACAAATTTTAGACCGACATAATTTAGTATTACTGAACACCGGAGAACCAACCTTTTTTCACCTTGGACATAATACAGAAACAGCTATTGATTTATCAATATGCTCTCCGACTCTGGCCAATGATTATGATTGGACCATAGACACTGATATTCATGCCAGCGATCATTACCCCATTAAATTAACACCCACATTTTCAACTGCGGCAGATACGACACCAAGTTTTGTCCCTCGCTGGAAAATCTCGAAGGCCGATTGGACAACTTTTCAGGAACTTTCACATATTCAATACAACCCCAACATTTCTCCCGTCGAAAACATCAACCAAGTTACCAAAACACTTCTCGAAGCAGCTTCCACCGCCATTCCACTACCAAAACCTTTACAAAAAGAACATCAGTCCCCTGGTGGTCGATAGAAGTTTCCCGAGCAATAGCCGCAAGAAAGAGAGCATTTAGAAAATATTTACGCCATCCCGACCAACAAAATTTAGTCAGCCGTAATTATGAACGTGCAAAGACACGCCGCATCATTCGCGAAGCTCGTCGCCGTTCATGGTCACTTTATGTACAACAAATAACCTCTCGAACACCCTTAAGCAAAATCTGGCAGTTAAGTCGCCGATTATCAGGACGCACTCCATTTAAATCACTCCCGGCACTCAAAATTCAAAACACCACAATTACAGACACACAAACAATAGTAAATACAATAGCGGATACCATGGCTTACAATAGCTCTGACAACAACTACATACCGGAATTTCTACAAAACGCACAACACACATTTCACACCGATTTGGCACAATTCGATTTGGACAACACTGAAACACACAATATCTCATTTCAAGTTTCTGAACTAGATACAGCAATTTCCTCAGCCGGTAATACTTCTGTAGGTCCCGACAAGTTACATTATTCCTTTTTCAGACATTTATCCAACGACACAAAACACCATGACGCCATGGAAGCCCTTTGCACCTCGCCGGACCCTGCTCATCCCAAGACCACGACCTCGCCTCGCAATCCAGACCAGACCATCACTCTTCACGCCGCTGACCCACGCTTGAACCACACCACGCCCTCCCAACCTGAACCCATCCAGCCCATTGAACCCTACTTCGACGATTTTCTGGCCGACTAAACAACTCCTTGCCATCTGCTCCCTAGCCAATCCCGACATTGAAGCCCCTGCCAACGGAACCTTGGTCATTAAAACCCAATCCCGAGCCCAAACCAAAGCCCTCCTCCGCACCACCACATTTTGTGGAAAATCCGTCACCATCACTCTCCATTCCAACCGCAACACCACCAAGGGTACCGTCTTCGGGCCGGAGCTCCGCTTCATGACTGAAGCGGATATCCAGACGGAGATCAAGCCGGAGGGGGTGACCCACGTCCACCGCATTACCTCATTTAAAGACGGCCAGAAACGCGATACAAGCCTCCTTGTCCTTACCTTCAACTCTACAACTCTTCCTAAGACGCTCCTCGCCGGCTACATCCGATTCCAAGTCCGCGTATTTATTCCAAATCCTCTCCGCTGTTTTAATTGCCAGCGCTTCGGGCATGGCAGTGAGACGTGTCACCAAACCGCCAGATGCCCTAAGTGCGGAGAACCACCACATCCAGATTCCACCTGCTCCAAGCCTGCCCACTGCCTCAGTTGTAATACTTCCGATCACCTCACCATTTCCAATCAATGCCCAGTTTGGCGCAAAGAGAAGGAAGTGTGCGCCGTCAAGGCCACGACCGGGTGTCCTACCCCCAGCCCCGACGGTCTGTCGAGGCCACCTCCCCCTCCACCAAAACGTACGCACAGGCGATCAGCATTGCTCCACCCAGCCCTCGCGTCAACACCACTTCCACTTCGATACAAACCGACATAATTCCCGGTCTAGCTCCACTAAAAAAACTTGCACCACTCACCACACCTACACAAACCACCCTGGCTCAAAACACACCGACCATTCCGACCAAACAAACGCCAACAAATTCCGCAAGGAATTCCAGTCCCCGCAGCCATGCGGCTGCCGGGGAAACGCGAGCCACTTCGGTGGCGCACCGACCGAACCCGGAGCGCCCGGTGCAAGCCGGCGACCACGTGACCCGACCGACTCCCAACGGGCGGGCGTCCCCTGCGACAATGACAGGCCGCCATGAGACGGCCGCCAAGGTCACCGACCAGCCGGACGGCTCGGGTGCAGCCGTTCGACCTCAAACCACACGCCCGCCTGACTTCCACGCATGGATGAGGCACGCACCGAAAGGTGCACACAAACAATAATATTTCTCCCAAGGTCTGTATTTTTACAATGGAATTGCCGTAGTTTAATATCCAGATAGGCCGAAATGAAAGCTTTCTTTAGTATTTTCACACCTATTCTCATCGCACTTCAGGAAACCTGGTTCTTACCCACCAATACATATAATTTCAATCTTTCCAATTACTCACTGTACCGTCATGATGAGGTCCGTGGACCACATCGCAGTGGCGGTATAGCACTGTACATCAACAATGATTTTACACATACACAAATTACACTGAATTCACATTTACAAGCCGTAGCTTGTACTTTATGTTTGCATGGCAGGAATGTGGATGTATGTTCCATTTATATTCCACCACAAACAGATAACACAAACATTTTGATACAATTAGACAACCTCATAACACAATTCAAGGATCCTTTCATATTACTTGGCAATTTTAATGCCCATAGCCCAGCGTGGGATAGAACACGCACACTTACAGACACTCGTGGCCGCATCATTGAACGCATTTTAGACCGACATAATTTAGTATTACTGAACACCGGAGAACCAACCTTTTTTTCACCTTGGACATAATATAGAAACAGCTATTGATTTATCAATATGCTTTCCGACTCTGGCCAATGATTATGATTGGACCATAGACACTGATATTCATGACAGCGATCATTACCCCATTAAATTAACACCAACATTTTTCAACTGCGACAGATACGACTCCCAGTTTTATCCCTCGCTGGAAAATTTCGAAGGCCGATTGGACAATTTTTCAGGAACTTTCACATATTCAAGACAACCCCAACATTTCTCCCGTCGAAAACATCAACCAAGTTACCAAAACACTTCTCGAAGCAGCTTCCACCGCTATTCCAGTAACAAGACCTTTCACAAAAAGAACACCAGTCCCCTGGTGGTCGATAGAAGTTTCCCGAGCAATAGCCGCAAGAAAGAGAGCATTTAGAAAATATTTACGCCATCCCGACCAACAAAATTTAGTCAGCCGTAATTATGAACGTGCGAAGACACGCCGCATCATTCGCGGTCCCTATATTTACAACAACTCACCTCTCGAACACCTTTAATCAAAATCTCGCAGTTAATCCGCCGATTATCAGGACGCACTCCATTTAAATCACTCCCGGCACTCAAAATTCAAAACACCACAATTACAGACCCACAAACAATAGTAAATACAATAGCGGACACCATGGCTCACAATAGCTCGGACAACTACCGACCGGAATTTCTCCAAAATGCACAACACACATTTCACACCGATTTGGCACAATTCGATTCGGACAACACTGAAACATACAATATCCGTTTCAAGTTTCAGAACTAAATACTGCAATTTCCTCAGCCGGTAATACTTCTGTAGGTCCCGACAATTTACATTATTCCTTTGTCAGACATTTATCCAACGACACAAAACATTGCATCTTACAACCATTTAATGCATTATGGTCTGGCCATACTTTCCCCGAAACCTGGAAGGAAGCCCACATCATCCCTATTCCAAAACCAAGCAAAAACCACAGCAACCCCAACAATGTCCGACCCATCGCTCTCACCAGTTGTCTAGGAAAACTTTTAGAACGTATGATTGTAAAAAGACTGACCTTGTACTTAGAAACAAATCATCTGCTATCTCCAATTCAAAGCGGTTTTCGTCATGGTCACAGTACAATAGATCATCTCATTCGATTAGAAACTGACATACGCCTTGGTTATAAAAAACATGAACACACCATTGCAGTATTTTCAGACATTAGTAAAGCGTATGATATGATATACAAACCGGCATTAATTTCCAAACTTCTTCACTTCGGCGTCAAAGGAAATTTAGCTGATTATTTGATAGGAATTTTGTCCGGTTCTCGTCATTTTCATCTCCGGTGCAGGTCAGCGATTTCCGATCCACGTTTTCTTAAGAACGGATCACCACAGGGGAGTTGTATTTCACCAATATTATTCAACATCATCATTAATGATATTTTCCATGGCACGCCTGCCAATCTATCATACTCGCTATTTGCAGACGATAGTGCGATTTGGTGCTCCGGCAAAAATTATTAACATTGTTTAATTCGATTACAAAACTCACTTGACCGGATACACGAATGGTCCATCAAATACGGTTTCACATTTTCAGCTCCAAAATCTGCCACAATGATATTCAGCAAATCAACTCCGTGCCCAAATCCGGATACACCACTTCACCTCGGAAACACTGACATACATTTTGTAAATTCGTTCAAATTTCTTGGTGTTATCTTCGATCGCAAGCTTTCCATGCACCAGCACGTCAAACACATCCAGACCAAATGTTTTCACAGACTCAATTTATTTCGCTGTATTACGTCTTCATCATTCGGATCCGATCGTCACACGCTATTAAAATTATACAAATCCTTGGTTCTTCCCATCATAGAATATGGCTCCATAGTTTACGCAAGTGGCAGTACCTCCGCTCTAAAACTTTTGGACACCTTACAAAATAAATTTATTCGCATAGCACTCGGTGCAATGACCACGTCTCCCATTACTTCTTTACAAATCGAATCAGGAATTCCACCATTAGGTCTCCGAAGAATTGAACAAACCCTCAGATATGCCGCAAAAATTCAATTTCGAGAACACCACCACACACACGCATCTTTACAAATTCTCCCAAATCTACACCACGAATATTTAGGTCCTGCCGAAAAGCAAACCGGGCTTACCATAGCTTCACGAATTAAAACATTTTCTACACAACTCCAATACAACATTCCACATATTACAGCTCTTTCTTCACCAACTACACCACCGTCGCAGATGGCCGAGAGACATATTTTCCACCTCACCACCACTCCAAAATCACAGCTTTGTCCGGAATACGCCAAACAAAAATTCCACCAGTTTCGTTCTCGTTATCACCATGTACCTTTTGTTTTCACCGACGGATCCAAAGACGCAAATTGCACAGGAAATGCCATTGTTTCCGGTACATACACACAACAACATCGCTTGCCAAACGGGACCTCCATATTCATCGCCGAATTACATGCCATTCTCACTGCCCTTCGCTATGTCCGCAACCGTTCAATTTGTCACTCCATGCGCCATGTCGTCATTTGTTCCGACTCAAAATCTGTTCTTCAATCTCCTTCTTCACTTTCCTTTTCGTACCATTGCCATATGTCCATTTATAACATACTTGAAAAACTTCATCTGCTGGGCATGAAGGTCCGTTTCCTGTGGGTGCCCAGCCACTGTGGCATCCCAGGAAACGAGAAAGCAGATCATTTCGCCAAACAAACATTACAATTACCACACATCACAGAAATCCCACTACATTTTGACGCCATCAAATCAACAATACGACAAAACATTCGACATTTTTGGACCAAACAATGAACTGAAACCGCAAACCACACACAATTACGTCTCATCAAACCTGTCATCGAAAACAGGACCACATCATACCAAAAACAGACAAGAAGAAAAAGTGATATCACGGCCCCGCATAGGTCACACTTTTCTCACCCATCGATATATTTACACTGCATCACCACGAACTTCATGCCCATCATGCAACGCTCATCTTACCGTTTCACACATTCTTCTACACTGTCGAAAATACCATGAACATCGAAAACCACTTACCAACTACTGCCGTACACATAACATCCCCTTTTCTCTACCCACACTATTAGGAGATACACACCCTTTCCTCATGAATCTACTTTTCACTTTTCTCCGAAAAACCAACTTACTTCAAGAGTTATAAACTGGCTGTCATAACATCAATTTTCATCCATTCTATGCACGGCACGAAATGGCCTGAGCAGGCCGAAGTGCCCAACCCAACAAAACTGAAACTGTCAATAAACGACGTAACGACAATACATGTATAATAGCTGAAGCAGATTTTTCTGCGGACCCTGTCCGCAGACAAATCGGTCGCATATAGTCGTCTCCACCCAACACCCAAAACTCTACTTAAAATCGATGGCAAAGCCATCGAACAGGTGAAATGCTTCAAGTTCTTAGGAGTACATTTAGACGAAAAACTCAGTTTCAACACCCACATCACCTCAATCTCGAAGCGATGCGCGAAGCGCGTCAACATACTACGTGCACTTACAGGCACAGACTGGGGCGGAGACAGGAAAACACTACTGCGACGGTACACATTAATCATACGACCCATCCTAGAATACAACAGCATCATTTTTGCCACCATTTCAGAAAGCCAGAGCCGAAATTTAGAAATCATCCAAAACAGATGCATCAGAGCAGCCACAGGTGCCCTCAGCACAACACCGATAGCCAGGCTTCTAGTGGACTCAAACACGCCCCACTCCACGACCGGAGGACACAACAGCTGTGTCGCTACCACATCAAAATCAGGTCCATTAAAAAAATCCAGCACAGCGCTGCTTTACGCCTGACAGATACAAGAGCCGATTTGCGTGCAAACTTCCACCATATAGCGTTCAAATTTCCACGGCTCTCTCAGATCTAAACTTCGCAATGCCATCCACTGCAACTCGACCGCCCACTAGGCCATTCTGGACTTTCAGTCAACCAAAGGTCGAGTACTTGCTCTCGGAGAAGAAATCCACTATCACATCGGCGGAAATTCTTGGCCTCTTCCACAAGTTCGCGGATGACAACAAACACAAATTACTCGTATTCACGGATGGGTCGAAACACGAGGAAAAGGAAAGCATCGGCATGACTGGACCAGGTCTCATACTTTCCAAGTGTCTACCGGATAACTTCTCCATCTACTCCGCTGAAGCAATGGCAATTCTGGCCGCTATCACCATTCTCATGAGACGTAAAGCTAGAAACTTAGTAATTTGCTCAGATTCCAAATCTCTCCTCGAGTCAATTAGCAACACCCACGACTGTCCACATCACTTCATTGATAGAATCCAACAACTCGTGGCCCATAACGTAAATATTAACTTTTCCTTCCTCTGGATTCCGGGCCACGCCAACATCCCAGGTAACGAAGAAGCAGACCGGCTCGCAAAGCAAGCCCTAGCATTGAACACTTACCTTAGCGTGGAATATTCGGTAGACGATTGCAAAGCACTCATACAACGCCACATTCGCCAACATCAACAGAACACATGGACACAACACAACTCAACTCAACTCAACACAAATCCAACCACACTCACGCAATCAAACCAACAATAGGTACATGGAACACATCAAATCAATCTCACCGATAAAAAGAGGTCATCCTCACTAGACTTAGAACTGGTTGCACAAAACTAACATAGCCTCAATTAGAGGGTGACCAATATACAACTCTGCACTGCGGCACCTGCAACACCACGCTAAGCATAGGCCACATCCTGCTAGACTGTAGCAGCTTTAGCTCTCAAAGACAACAACTTAAGGCATTCTGCCAAAAAGAGGGCATCACCCTATCGCTTCCATCGCTTCTCGGTGACAAGCGCCCAGAACTCCTTCAATTGCTATTTGAATATCTGTATGCCACAAAACTAGCAGGAGCACTGTAGGCACCACACCACCAACACTCACATCAACTCGCAATGCATGACCGCGAAACACTCGTAGGAAATACGTAAATAGCCATCCCCGTATGGTGACGGACGTACATGAGCCGATTTGCTTCTCAATTATAAATAAATGACTACCTAGCGGTGTCGTCGGAAGTAGATGAGCCGACTTGCTTTAGGAAAACATTTTTTTTTTTAAATACCATAGCGTAAAACGACTACCCAGAGGAGCCATCGGACGTAGATGAGCCGATTTGCCGAGCAACTCATAACGTAAACTGCTACCCAGAGGTACAGCGGACGTAGAAGAGCCGAATTGCAAAACACCGTACTAACCCAACTGACAACACTGCATGGCATGCTTAGACTAACCCGCTACTAACAACTAACACGCGGCGGCCGGCGTGATAGGCGATGTGAACAATTACCTCCTTGTTCGCACGGTAAAGATCCCTCGGTGCTCTTCGAAAAGAGTAGGCTAAAGCCGGCATCCTGGCAAAACCACCTTCTCGCCACTCTCAAAACACCCCCACCCCCACACAAACTACGAATTATTTTGTGGAGGAGTAAAGTAAAACTAAACTATTTAGACATCAGGGAGCTGTCTCCAACCCAGACCATCGCATTCAGCACCTAAAATATCACGCAAGCTAACGTAAAATTCCTTAACGTAAATGTCCACTTGATGCACCTTGATCACAAACGCTCGCTTTATAGACAGACATGTAACTTACTCGCTTTAAAGGCGGCGCAAATGACCTTCATGGTCCGGCACGCCTCAAAAAGTCACTCTCCCCCCTGTCAATAAATAAGTGTTCTCGTATCCCAGTCTGGCGAGTGGTTTACGGGGAACGCCGAGGCAGCGGCGGTGGCACCGCAGCGGAATCCTGTGTTTCTCCTTTATCCTAAGGGAGGCATCACGACCGCACTAAGAGGATGGTACGGCTAGGCCGTGTACATCCCGGGTGTTACTTGGCAACGACGCCTCCCTGGTGGCCCCAGACCCTTGACGACTATCCATACATCCACACGCACCCACAGGCGCCACAAAGACGACCATAGCCCCACATGTCCATCAATACCACTTATCGATTAATTTACAAGGGATACTTGGGAGCACAGAAATGACAACACAAAGCAAGCACAGTAGTCTTCTCCGACAGAGAAACAATTATCCTATTAGTGAGTGCTGTCGGCCGTTCTCGCAGGCGCTGGAGTGATAACCATGAGTGTTCTGAATCTCGGCTGGGCTCTTGTTGTACAGAATTGGGATCAGTGGCCGCTGATCGGTGACTAATTCAAACCGCTGCATCCCGGTTAGGTATGTAGAACATTTCCGGCACGCCCATGCCACGGCCAGTAACACCATCTCGATGATGGCATAACGCGTCTGCGTTTCCGTCAGGAAGCGAGAGCCACATTGGATCAGGCGCCATTTTCCATCGCTGTCCTATTGTCGGAGACAGAACCAAAGGCAGCCATGACGTGCTTCCTCAGTCCGCAGAACCGTTCGACGCTGAGGGTCGAAAAAAATCCAGCACCGGTGTTGTCACGAGCGCCTTCTTCAGCGACTTCACTCGGAACACCTGTGGGAAGTCGGTCTTCATGGCGGCATAATGTGCGAGGCGATCACACGTGGATGGCTTACCACGCACGCCGCACCCCACGTCGGCGTTCACACCGGCGGCTGCCTAGTGTCCGCGGCTCTGGTTCAGAGCCGCTCGCCATAGATCCAGGTCCTGCTTCCTGTGCCCGCAGATGCTTCTCGGCGGCTTGCGAGTTGCCGTTGTCCTGGCGAGTCGCCTCTCGGTGACCTGGCACAGCTGCCAGTTTGAAAGCGGCGGATCCTGGATTCCGATTTTGCTGTTTTCCAACAGCACGCTGGCGTGCAGTGGATGTCGGGTCTGTCCCATACTGAGTCTGTACTCCGAACTCGTTGTGGCTGCCTCTCCCCGCTGTACCGGTGACACAGCCTTCCGAACTGCAACTGAGTCAGTACCACGATTATGCACCAGCTGGTTGGATCCCGTATCCGAATCTCGATGCAGATCCTGATCCGGCGGCGGTGAATCCCCGGCTGTGGCGACGTTGCGTATCGAGTCTCTGGGAAGTACGTCGGCGGAATACCAAACTTGAAACAATCATGCCATGACAGAAGTTGGCCGTGAAGCGTCGGTAAGTTCCACGGCTTGGATGATGTCACTAAGCTTAAATATGATGTCGTATGTCTTGAAACAATCCATCTCTCGATTGTCCGCGTTGAACAGTCGGCTAGTAGGCTGGTTCAGGTCATAACGGTGAATCCCCATCTTCTCAGCGCTGCTCAACGACAAATCAGACGCCTCGACCCCTGAGTCTGGTGTCCAGATCGTGCTGACCGTGCTACCGGCGGACCGATGTAGCTGCATCCGGACCCGTGGTGAGTGATTAGCGACCACTCCTCTGATCATCACGTCCACGACGCGCGTAACAAGGGAGCCGCTCGGCCGGCGCGCCTTCCTTGCCATCCTCGACGGGCGGCACCTAGCGGTGGGATCTGGAAGCTTCTCGCACCTGGCGGAGGCGGCTGGAACTACACACGCGCAACTCGTTGCTCTCTGCGAAATTACGACACGCTGCTGAGAAGTGTCTCGCCTGGCGACACTTGTGACACAAGCGACCGATGGTCGGGCACGGCCGACCGCCGTGAGGTGATGCTCCGCACCGGCCGTGCTTCTTTCCGGGCTTGGCTGACGGACGCCGTTCGCTGCGGGGACCACGAGCTCGGCGGCGCTCTAATCTTGTGACACACGGGACAGTGCCGCTCCAGCCGAGCCGCAGACTGCAGTGCTGCCACTTTTAATCAGCCACCTTTAACATTCGGAGGCATGCGTCATTGTCATGCATTCCAGCCATTGCACAGTGGGCCAGCTCGCCTTCAAATTCGCATTTAATTCGAAGCGCTTGCCGAATGGGATAAGATAGGGTTTCATTGGGCTCTTTTGTGCGCTGACTTCGATTTTGTGGTCCATTTTGGCGTACCCTGTACTGGCAGCCCGGAAGAAGGGGATGGGGTGCTAATTTAGGGTTGTTGGTGAATTGAGATAAGGCCGAATGTCTGTTCCAGCAGCTACTGATCACGTCCTGGAATATAATATTGCTGTACTTGTCAAGGCTTGGCTAATACAGTGGGAGCAACATTACAATGGTAGAAATTAATTACATTAACATCAATATGATGCCTAAATTTAGGAGACAATTTGCGCAGGGCAGCTTCCATATTGCGCATACATCGCACAACGCCACTCAGGTTAGACAGCAGGTCAACATTAACATGTGTGTGTACATACAGTTGTGAACATGCAAATCCCACATGACCTACATACCAATATAGTCACGTTCCCTGCCACTGATCCCACCAAACGCACAGACACCACATTGAACTCCTATTATCTGGTGTGTGTGTGTGTGTGTGTGTGTGTGTGTGTGTGTGTGTGTGTGTGTATGTGTGTGTGTGTGTGTATGTGTGTGTGTATGTGTATGTGTGTGTGTGTGTGTGTGTGTGTAACATATTCCTCGTCACTAGAGTCCGAGTCGACAAGGCTCTCAGCTAAGTACGAGTGGGACGTCACGGCTGTGACGTCCGTTGTACGCACGACTGTGACGTCTCCCTTGAGAAGGGCGAGCTCCTCTTTTGCCAGGCATACTCTGTTCCGGGCTCTTCTCTCGCAGGGCTCGGTGACTGAGGACGAGCTGATGAGTGGGTGACTGGTGACAAGGAGGAACCCGAACTGGCCGGCCATCAGCCGGGAGTCTTTCCTTGCGTGGCTCAGGCGGTAGGTACGGACGTCTTAGTTCCTCGACTCCTGAGCCTCCTCACTCAGTAGTCCAACTAGGAGCAGCAGCGAGTCTACAACGGCGGCTCCGTGTATCAGTACCTTGTGGACCGCCGCCGGCATGGGATACCACAAGTAAAACTCCCCGTACAGGCCAGCTGTCACAGCACAGTACGCCTGGAATGCCAGGACGTCGGTGGCGTATCCGGACGACATCGTCTGCAGGATGACGCTCATCCGATGGATCAGCTGTCTGTCTACACCGATCACCGCTGCAAATTCCTCCTCGTTCCGGAACGCACATCTGGCGGTGTCACCGAATGCTATGTTGCTTAGGTGTGGCGCCCGTCAATAAACGCTGCCAATGCCTCCTAGTTGCTGTACATTCTAGGCAGTGAGGCTGGCCGATGAACCAGACGGCGCACTTTGGTCGGACGTGTAGGAGTTGCCGTTTACTTTTTCAGGGCGAACAACAAATATTTCTGTCCCTCGGATCTTGACCTTCTCTTGGCAGCGTGCAAAAGGTTGTCGGCCGAGTGCTTGGTTAGATTTGCGGTCGCCTTTCTCTTCACGTCTGTTGACTTCAGTTCGGAGATAACTGAGAACTCACGGACAGGACGTCCCCATTCCGCTGAAGTGGACAGGCCACTCGTTGGCACTGTTATGAATATGTCCATCAACGTGCCATTCAGCAAATATTCGTGCTTGCGGACATATCGCTCCCTGTGCCGTCCAGCCTGATTCCGACCTGCTCGTGTCTTAGGAAGTTATGCAGATATCTTTAGCACTGTTTCAATTTATCACCAGATAAATTGAAACAGTGCTAAAGATGTCTGCATAACTTCCTAAGACACGAGCTGGTTGGAATCAGGCTCCAGGGCGTCCTACGTTTTGCTAATTGTTGCCACATGTTCGTCTTGTGCGATATTTTACGTATGAAATGCTTCGTATAGGGGTGGGGGTTCGCTAAGAAAATTAGATTAACTCAATTTGATGATTAGTTCTCTTGTTCCCACATTTTCTGGTGGTTAAAACATCCGGATACCCGCTGAGCTTTCACGCACCTCATCTCTTTGGTTAAATACGCTCCCAGACTGGCTACCGAATCGAAGCCCTGGGCTTGGTGTGTTTTTTTTAAAAAACCAGTTGCGTTTTTCTTCGTCTACGGATGTACTTTAGGGCTCCCGTCAATTTTCCTGAGGGATCCGGCACATTTTTGTGACCCCGACTCTTTTTTAGTGTTGTTTTTTGTGGACCGACGGTATTTTTGAGGCTCCAGCTCACTTTCGAAGGCCCCATCGTGTTCAATTAGTTTTTTGGGAAGCCAGCTGAGACTTGTGGGGCTTCAGCGTAACTTCTTGGACCCAGTCTGATTTTCAAAGGCAGCGACGCGACTTTCTTTTTGGTTCTTCGTACGATTTTTTGGGGCCCCGTCGTCATATCTCTGGATCTTCAGCTCGAGTATTAATGGCCTCGACACGTTTCTGAGGGTTCAACACGTTTTGGGGGCGTTTGGAGTGATGTTTGGGACCCCAGAGTGATTTTCCATGTCTGGACTGTATTTCGTTGCCCTGGCCTTTTTTTCCTGTGGTCTCGATAATACTTCTGGGGACCGATCCCACCTGTTAAGCCCCTAGGTTAATTTGTATGGGTCCGGGCGCGACGTTTTGGTACCCCCGCCCCCTCCGGCTTAGCGTGATTTTCAGGGACCCCGGGCCGAGGTTTTTGGGTCCCCGTCGTGATTTTAAAGAAACCGGGAAAAACGTTTTGACCTCCAGCGCGAACTTTTGCAGCCCAGCGTGATTTTCAGGGCCCTGTCCCATCTTTTGGGCTCAAACATCATTTTCAGGGGTCCCGGCGGGACTTCTTGGGGCCCAGCATCCAGTGGCGACGTGGTCGCGTCGCCAGCGTCGGGAGCTGGCCATCGATGTTCCGACCCCAGACCGATCACGGCATGCACCGTACACTTGTAACACCGGCACGACTCACAGCCCGGCAGACAACACGCTTCAGTGATCGGCCGGACGAGCGACAACCTCAGCCGCACCAGACCATCCGGGTGGCTCACCTGAACGTTTATCACCTGATGCCGTCTCTGGATGATGTGAGAACCCTACTGAGGGAGCACAAGCTGGACATATTGTGCCTAGGGGAAACATACCTGACTGAGCATACCGATGACAAGTTCCTGATTTTTCCAGGCTACGTGGTCGAGAGGCAGGACCGGGGTACCCATGGCGGAGGCGTCTGCATTATTTACCGTGACCTGATGCAGGCCGAGGTGCTGGATGTGCCCACCCTCAACTCTCCGCTGGAGGCCCTCTGGTTCCGGTTCTCTGAGAAATCACCGTTTGTCACGGGTGTCCTCTACAAGCCACCCAAGGCTCCTGTCACTCCCGTCTTGGACGACCTGCACCATCAGCTCACCTTTCTGCTGGCGAAAAATCTGCCGCTGTACGCCCTTGGTGATATGAACTGGGATCTCCTGCGACCCGACGCGAACAACGGCGTCAAGCGCTACTTCGAAATGCTGCAGGAGCTGTCCGTCACTCAGCTCATCACGTCACCTACACGCACCACAGGGACGACCGCGACGCTGATTGACCACTTCCTCACCAGCAGTCCGGATCTGACATCTGATCCTCGTGTCATCAAGTGCTCAATCAGCGACCACGACGTTGTCGCGGTAAATTTCACCGTGAAACGCGAACGACGGAAGCCTCGGGTCATTACCGTCCGGTCAATCAGACGAGTCGACGCTGACGCCCTGTGTCTAGACATGCTACTAGCAGACTGGGACCATGTCTACAGCGCTGAGACCACCGCGGAGAAGTGGCAAGCTTGGCAAGCGACATGGGGGCCCATCATCGACGCGCATATGCCGCTTCGAACCGTGAAGCTGACTCACCCACCTCTACCCTGGCTAGAAAACAATGAAGTGCTCCGGGAGTGCATGGCCAACCGAGACAGAGCCCGGGAGGAGCGTGACCAGGACAGGGGTGATGACACCAAACAGCGAGCCTTCAGGGACGCGAGAAACGCCGTGAAGAGAGCTCAGTGCAAGGCCAGCACCGAGTTCTTCGCCACGTCCTACCGGAACAGCAGATCGATGACGTGGCAGGACATCCGCAAGTTTCTCGTGGCCTCGAAGAAACCGGAACCCAGAACCGCATCACCACCTCATAGTAATCCGACATGGGCATCTGAACTGAACTCATTCTTTGTCCGTGCGGCAGCAGATGTCGCTAGTAATCTGGCTCAGCGAGAGCAGGGGGCGCCACTGTACCCACGCCCTCCGCTGGTGTGTGCGGATTCTTTTCAGGTGCGGACAGTGAGGCTACCAGAATTGTCGCTGGCGCTTAGTAGTGTAAAGTCGCGCGCGTGCGGTAGTGATGGCATCACGGTCGATATGCTGAGGTTGACATTCCCTGTCATAGGACCGCACCTTTTACATGTGGTAAACAGCTCGCTAAGATCTGGAGAGGTGCCGGCTGAGTGGAAGGAAGCGATTGTGTTACCTTTGCACAAAAAAAGGAGATCGCACTGACCCAGCTAACTTTAGGCCCATTTCAATTCTCAATGTTGTTGGCAAACTATGTGAAAAACTGGTAAATTTGCAGTTGTCGGCTTATTTGGAAAGAAATCATGTATTTGTTAGAAACCAACACGGCTTTCTCTCCGGCCACTCAACCGAAACCGCCATGTTGGAGACAATGTCGTACTTGACGTCAAACCGCGATCGTGGTCAGATTTCCGTCTTGTTGACCGCTGATACGTCCCGTGCCTTTGATTCGGTGGAGCACGACCGTCTTCTGGACAAACTCGGTTGCTACGGGATCAGTGACCACTGGTTCAGGGACTGGCTGAGTGACCGCACCCAAAGAATAAAGGACAGTTCCGCTGGACCCCTGCCGGTGACGCACGGCGTCGTCCAGGGGTCCCAGCTAGGACCAAAATTATTTTTGATTTTCACTAATGATCTGGTCTCACATCTAAATTGTGGTAAGCAAGTTTAATATGCAGATGACATTCAATTTTTGGACTCTGATTCGAATATTTCCAGGCTTATACAGCGTGTCGAAGACACACTCAGCGTCGCCCAAAATTGGTTCACTCAGAGCCGACTCAAAATTAACCCAAGCAAAACTGAGCTCTTGATCATTAAACCCCTGCGCAAAAAGTCAGCCCCGTTCAGCATCCAGTTCGGAAACAACAAAATTGAGGTTTCGCCTCACGCTAAGATTCTAGGGGTATTCGTGGATTCGGCTCTTACATGGGAAAAGCAAGTGTCGCAGGTCACTCGGCGGTGTTATTTTGTTCTCGTCGGGCTTTCAAAATTACGTCACAAAATTCCGCGTGAGACAAAGAGACTTCTTGTTCAGGCTCTCGTTTTCCCACACCTTCAGTATTGTTTGACAGTTTGGGGAGGTTGTAACAAATCGCAGAAATACAGAGTTCAAAAGATCATAAATTTCGGCGCTCGTATCGTTTCCGGCCAGCACAGACGAGAACACATAACGCCCACCCTTGAGGCGCTGGGCTGGCCGAGGGTCGAGAAGATGGTCGAAGAGCGGGATGTGGCCATGGTCGAGAGGCTCTTGTCTACATCCGTCCCTCCTAGCTTGGCAGAGTGTCTCACCCGTCGTGACGAAGTCTCCAGTAGGCGGACACGAGGTACAGACGCAGATATGCTCGAGCTACCTAGGATTAGGACTGAATTCGCCAGACACAACTTCCCATATAGGGCAATCGCGGCATGGAATGAGAAGTTAAGGAAGGATGCTGGCCACCCGTGATATAGTGCTGCATACGCTCATCTCAAATGTGCTTTATTATTGTTAGATTTTAAATCAGGAGACGGTCAGTAGGCATTTTATCTTATATTTTCAACTGTGATTTGACGAGAGGGCTGAAAAGCCATGACGTACATGCCTTGTTTCTACATTGCCTGGACTATGGAGACCTCAATATATGATTGATTGATTGATTGAGCATGATTTGTGGGGCCACGGCCCGACGTTTTCTGGGGTCCCGGCGCGGATTTTTGGGCCCCAAACCGGCATTTTCAGGGAACCCACATTCTGGAGAACACAGCGTCACTTTTGTGGAGCCGGAACGGTTTTGGGGCCCCCAGCGTCAACCTCAGGTGCCCATTCGCGACTTTTTAGGGCCCTAAATGTGGCTTCTATGGGGTCCAGTATGATTTTCAGGGGCCCCTGTGAGACTTTTTCGGACCCAATGTGATTTTTAAGTGTACGATTATTGGGAGCCCCATCGCGATTTTTAGGTAGCGTGGCACAATTTTTCTGAACCCCAGTGCAATTCTTGGGGGTCCACGACCTTTCAGTGGGTGGGGTGGTGCAACTTCCCCCAATGCCCCACCCCTTCGATACGCCACTGACCAGGGATGGATCCAGGAATTGTCATGAGGGGGCACATGTGTGGAGGGGCGCCGATGCGAATGTACCTGGAAGGGCACCTTTCTTTCCGAGGGGCGCCTATGGCGATAAAGAAAAGTGAGGGAGTCCGGTACACTCGGACCTGCCAGAAGGGTGTTTTTTGTTTGTTATCAGGAGCGTCACCTTCGCCCCTCCCTCTCGGGCCCACCTTTCACCCTACCCTCTCTGGCGACCATGGCCGGAGATCTCGGGTGTGTCATGAGGTGGGGGGGGGGGGGTGGCTGGTTTGATACCCTGCTGAAGTTAATTTGTCATTTTCTATATTCAATCTTAAAATATGTGTTGAGGACAAGGACTTGAACCCGTTCGCTTCGTGAGAGATCTCCAGCGAGATCTCTCACGAAGCGAGAGATCTCGAATCTACCTTACTGTCTGATCGAATTGCTACTACCACGCTTCCAGGTTGTCCGACTCTTCTTTCGTGATGAATTTCATGTCGCGAATGCCTTCATTTCACACCACGACAATTACTGAAATGAACATCATAAACAACAGAAGAAAGAACGATGAGGTTCTTTGATCGACTCTGTGTCGTGAAGTGCGTGCGCCGCACTTCGACAGGCCGATATCAGGCCTGTAACTGCGCCGACTGCGCCGACTGGAGCTGCGCCGACTTCGACAGGCATGGAGCCGATATCTTGCCTGCGTACCAGATTTGTCGAAAGCGTACCAGAGCTGGCACGGTCGTGCCATGGTGGCAACGCTGGAGAAAGAGGAACGAACGAAACATGTCAGTTTTTAGAACGAAACATTGTAAATCTTCAACCTAAAATTACGTGAGATAAAAATTAATTTGTATGTACAATATCAATACATATGCCGAATACCCGACCATTCATGTACTATAATCCGCATAAAATATCTGTAAATAGTGAACTTATTTGATGTTATGCTAGCTACTAACTGTTATGCCATCTAAAAAGTCATCATGCATGATACACCAAACACGAGCAAATTTCCGCCGTAAACCCGCCTACTGCTTATTACTAGCTGCTGGCAATTGGCCCAGGCTGTCGGCTGCCAAATGCGAGGAAAACATCCCGCACTATTTAATTGTCAAACAGCCTGAAATGTCCACCTAGTAGATGATCCAAGCGTGGGTGCAACGCCCGAATCACAGAAAATGTATTTTGGACCTCAGGACAGCTCATGCTGCCAGCCAAAGGACAAACATTTCATACAACTAACAACTTTCGTGGATATATTTTGCGATTTGTGCCACACCGTGTCACGCACGTTGTTTGACATCAGCGACACCGCGTCACTTTTCACTAACGGAACTGATCCCGTTACAAACAATATCTGCTGATCAGTCTGTCCGGCGTTACTGCTTTATGTAGTTCGTAATTAGGCTATCGCGAAGCTAATTGTTTCATCTCATGAGAGGGATCTTTGGGAACTAGGAGTATTTCTGTCTGTGACTTTCGACAGCTTGCACTAGTCATTGCAGCTTATTTTCGTCCTAGGCGAGAGCTGGGTCGTTTGAAAGATGGCGCGACGGCTCCGAGCAAGTTGGTTAAAAGTAGACTGGCATAAAATGTTATGTGCACCAACTTACCCCGGTGATTAATGCGGCACTTCTTTTAATCAATTTTTGTGCTGTACGCATGCATTAATTATCTAGTAAGAATACGTTGCCGGCGGACCGTTCGCCTTCAGCTCTGGACCGTCCACTGGCAGCGGTGAACCGTCCACCGGCAGCAATGGGCCGTCCGCTGGCAGCGGTGAACCGTCCACCGGCAGCTCTGAACCGTCCGCTGGCAGCGGTGAACCGTCCACCGGCAGCTCTGGACCGTCCGCTGGCAACAGTGAACCGTCCACCGGCAGCGATGGGCCGTCCGCTGGCAGCGGTGAACCGTCCACCGGCAGCTCTGGACCGTTCGCTGGCAACAGTGAACCGTCCACCGGCAGCGATGGGCCGTCCGCTGGCAGCGGTGAACCGTCCACCGGCAGCTCTGGACCGTTCGCTGGCAACAGTGAACCGTCCACCGGCAGCGATGGGCCGTCCGCTGGCAGCGGTGAACCGTCCACCGGCAGCAATGGGCCGTCCGCTGGCAGCGGTGAACCGTCCACCGGCAGCAATGGGCCGTCCGCTGGCAGCGGTGAACCGTCCACCGGCAACAATGGGCCGTCCGCTTGCAGCGGTGAACCGTCCACCGGTAGCAATGGGCCGTCCGCTGGCAGCGGTGAACCGTCCACCGGCAGCAATGGGCCGTCCGCTGGCAGCAGTGAACCGTCCACCGGCAGCAATGGGCCGTCCGCTGGCAGCGGTGAACCGTCCACCGGCAGCTCTGGACCGTCCGCTGGCAGCAGTGAACCGTCCACCGGCAGCAATGGGCCGTCCGCTGGCAGCGGTGAACCGTCCACCGGCAGCAATGGGCCGTCCGCTGGCAGCGGTGAACCGTCCACCGGCAGCTCTGGACCGTCCGCTGGCAGCAGTGAACCGTCCACCGGCAGCAATGGGCCGTCCGCTGGCAGCGGTGAACCGTCCACCGGTAACAATGGGCCGTCCGCCGACCGTCCGGTAACGGCAGATCAGCGCTACACTGTCCGTGGGCAGCGTTGGACCCTAGCTTCCTTCAGAAGTTTGTAAAAGGCCTGGTCCCTTGTGAGTTGTAAGCTTGGCCAGAGGATGAGGTCAAAGTCAGCTTAGTTTGTTGAATGTTCATTTGGCTTGATAGAAGCGGGCACTGCTGCCCCTGAGCAACCAAAAGCGGGCCCCTGAGCAGTTCCTGATTTTCATCATGGAACAAGTTTTCGGCGCGCTTTGCGCTCCGCTGTCCCTCATCACTCAGTCCCTCTCAGTCCCTCATCGTAGGGTCTGGCGACTGTATAACGTTCCCAAAAATGAGTAATACGGAATATAAGACAACGACTCTGCTTACGAAGGAACGCTAACATTGTCACCCCTGCTCTAGAACGGCAAACAGCATGAAAAGAGCTTACACTAGCCACGTTTCTATGACACTAGCAAATCTGGACTTCCTTACCAATCCGGATTTCCGAAGTCATGGAGACGCCTTCGTCAGCTAACTGGATTGGATTTCCGAATCCGGCTTAGAAAGAAGACTTCCTAAGGAAATCCGGATTTCCCCATGAATTGGAAGCATATGGAAGCACGCGTTCTTTTTCTGCTCCCCTTGTCGTCAGCGCCGGCGTCGTTTTTGGAAGGTTTTTGGTGAAGGGTGACCGGGTTTACGCAGAATAAAGGTTAACAATCATTTTGTGATATGTTAGTTTGCAGAGATCTTATGGTAGGCCACTGTCAACGACTTCAAAGAAGTTAATTTTGCCCAGTATTAGAAGAAGTGTTGGTTCAAGAACCAGGAAATTCCCTTGAAGACCATCTTGCCCACAGCAACAAGTGAGACCAAGGCCATGAACACCGGTGAGACCCTTCTTCCCTATTAACAAACATTTCCCTTTTAACACGCGCCCTGGAGGGCCTCTGAGAATTACGCGCACTGGAGGGGGGCGGGGGGTGGATTCCGCCCCCCTAAGATCTCGGCTTCTAGTAAAGCTGGAGGAACGAAATTCACCGGGTGGATGGGCACGGTAGTAAACTCTATTGTGTGCAATTTTCGTGACCTTAGGTCAATATCTTCAAAGTCAAATGAGGTCAGATTTGCAAAATTTTCCGGTTTTGCGTGGCTTGGCTTGTCATCGTTATGGATCGCTGTGCTTGTGTTTAAATGCTCAAAAATGGGCATCAATGATGTTTTGGACATTACTAATGATGCAATGCAGATGCTAGACCCAACATTTGACCTCAGGTCACCTATATAGCACCACTTTATCAGGCAGTTACCTGTTCCAGTTACCGGAACCGGCCGGCCGCCCCACTGCTCCGTCGGGCAGCTCGAAGCAATCGGCTTCGTGAAGAAGGGAGTAAAGTACATGAATAAAGTATGGAAACGCAATGACAAACAGTACAAATGACAACCAGTAGTGCATTTATGGCAACATTCCATTTTTTCAAGTTTGGTTCCATTAACCTGTCATGAACTTGACCTGACTTGACCTTGGTGACCTAACATGACCTTGAAACTATACAGCATATCAATATGCATCAAACAAGTCTCTAGTGTTGCCTAGAACACTTCCCTTTTGTCAGTATACTGGAAGCGCATCAGCGCCGATTTTTTTGGTCTGGCGCTAGAACATTTTTTGAATTTAGCGGCCCCTAACTTGAAAAACTTTCGGCAGATTTCCATTTTCGTGCTTTAAACGACGCGCCGTTCATTTCTAAGCAGGTACACCGAAAATTGCGTATATCAACCGGTAAAATCAGCAGTTATTTGCGAAAAACCGGAGGGGTGGGCGGATTTCGCCCCCCCCCCCCTCCAGTGCGCGTGTTAACATAAAGAGCAACTTTAAAACAGATAACTATTTCGTATTGCGGTCCCGTATTCCGAACGCGAAAATGTGGTTGTGAAGGATTACGAACACCAGGTGTCTAGTTTCCCGAACACTTTAATGAATGAAATATATCTCCTACAGAAATGTTTTACATCATGACGAAAGTTCGTGTTTAGGTTTCTATGGAATTTTCCGATCATAATCCATGACAAATTTATTTACCCTATGCTCAACAGATTTGTTAACAGTCTCATGCAACGACGCAGCCCACGCCGATGTGGCATACGTTTTTGGGTATTGAAGGGAAATGTCGCACGTGCGCCGCAACCGTCAGCAAATCCGGGATTACCCACCAAATCCAGATTCGGAAATCCCACATGTAATCCTGATTTCCTCGCGAATGGTCATGGAAACGCTCCTTGTAATCCGGATTCGATTCATTGTGGAAATCCAATCCCAATTCAAACCTGCCATGGAAACAATGCTACTGCTAACCGATTCTCACACCCCGTCCCGGGAGGGGGGTGGGGGGTGGAGTTGTTCGTTTTTACCCCTCCCCCTCTAAATTCCAAACTAAGCATTGCACGAAAAGCAGAGGTGTCATCGGAAGTTGCTCGACGAGCAGGACCCAAAACCACCCTCAAAATTGTCTCCCCTAAAACGTGATGTCACTAGAAGGGTCTGTGTGATCACGACTAACATTATGTTTCTGGCTCTGGGGAATTCATTTTGGGGATATTTTAATTAGAAAAGGATTAATTAATTAATTAATTAGAAAAGGAAAGCGAAATCGGCCATAGCTTCAACATTTTGGCTCCCTCCGGAAAAAAATCAAGATGGTATTGATTTCTTTAAATTTTCAAATTTTTGAATTTTCAATTACGTTGACTCTGTTTTTCTAATGGGTAGGAAGGGCACCGAAACGTTGTTTTAAGTCAACTTTCCCTCATAAAAGTGATTACCTTGGTTAGAATTTTCGATTTTATCCCTAATGGGTAAGTACGCAAAACTAGTAAATCATCAAGAACTAAAAAATCCACAAATATTCTGGTGCATTTTGTTCCATCTCTAAAGATAAGCAAACGCTGCAAGTTTCATTCCTGAATCTTCACCCCGTAAAACGTGCGAGCTGTTTGAGCGTTTTTGGAGGTGAACTCATTTGACCTGGACTCACTCGTTGGCCGTAGATGACCTGACCTCAAAATTTTCACAGATGTCAAATTGATGTGGGAAGTGGTATGCGAAATCTCGGTGCGCTGTCGCACGACGTTTTTCACAATCCGCTTAAAAAATTAGAGGGCGTAAAATGCCTCTCTTCGAGGTTTAATGGAACCATTAAACCCCGGGGAATCATATACTATGAATACCATGAAACCATATTTGACAACCTTGTCAAATATTGCTTCAGCGTATGGCTCAGTAAAGCTTCACGATACCGCCGCTCTTTTCACACCGCAGCTTTCCCCAAAGTTTTGGGGCAACCTCAGGGAATGGGTGGATCACTACACCCTCTTACCCATTCTCACCCCTTCTCCAACGCGCTAAGTTACCTTGGATTCCCCAGGGTGCCTTCCATAACCTCCGACAATTAGTGACGTCAATTTATGTACGCAAGAGACAGCTAGTACTTTCGTCGGTGTTTTTTTTGCTCACCTCTGGATGGCTATCGCTGCTAGATTTGGCTGCCGTCCAGAGCGCGTCCTTTTTGCGCAACACTAGTTCTCGCCCGGAGCGCTGGCGAAGGCGCGGATCTCGCCGTTTGGGCGCCGTCGTATAACACTGGCATCAGCTGGGGGCCGCTGTCGACGAGTCTGCACCGCGCCGAACGGAAGCCGGTGTGATCGCCAACCCTTGGCACCGGCTGTGCTTCATGTGTATTGGTGTTGGTGGTGTCGGTATTGGTGTTGGTGGTGTCGGTATCAAAATACGACAAACAAGCTGGGCGTGGCAGGGCTCGTCTGGCCCGAAGTTCACTGGCTGGTACCCACGTTCACTGGCTGGTACCCTCGGCTACTGGCTGGTCCCACGTTCACTGGCTGGTCCCACGTTCACTGGCTGGTACCCACGTTCACTGGCTGGTCCTCACGTTCCCGCGGCGGCCAGTGCGCGGTTGCACCGATTTGTCCGAGCTCTGTAAAAAGATGGCCACTGAATCGCCTCAAGTCGGCAGCAGCAGCGAACCAGCACGGGCGTTGGCCATGCAGGTGGGCAATCTGGACCAGAACCATCATGAGGTGGGACGACATTCCTCTGAACCTGACAATTTCAAATGTAGGAACACTGAAGGAGGCTCTCAGTAGCGAGTGTGAAAAGTAGGCCTTAGACGATTAATAAATCGTCTGACGCTCGTAAAAATCTGCATCTATCACTGTCAAATAAAATATGTCCTTACAATAGTACACTGGATGACCTGAATATACATGGGTAATCTGTTTATGAAGGAGGCCGAAGGACTTCCAAGGGCAGATCCAGGGATTTGCATGAGGGTATTCGTCTGGAAGGGCGCTACTTCTTCGGAGCGGCGTCATGTTGAAAGTCCCTGAAAATTATTGGGCTGAAAATCTGTTTAACCGGGATGGGTGCACTGGAGCATACTGAAGGGGCGTCTTTCATCTGAAGGGGCACCTATGCCTCTGCGATGGGCGACTTTGGACAAAGAAATCCGTTAAGCGTTTGGTGGAGGGAAGGGGGAGGGGGGCGTCGTCGAGCCTTCCGAAGGGGCACCTTCAACCGTTCGGAGGGACGCCACCTTTCCATTGGGGACATGCCCTCAGTGCCCCCTATATCCGACCCTGAGTCTTCTTACTTCAAGTACCTGAAGAAAATCAATTTGAGAGGACTGGTTTTCACGCTTTTGAAGCATACAACATCCTTGAGGTACAGTAAGAAAAAACTAAAGTGCACCTCCTCAAGCGAATCACGCTCCTCGTGTTGGATGCAGCTTGCCATAAACATTGGTCCCCACTGCACGCTCCGCTCGTGTGTTGTCGTCTCCAATGTATACACAAACGTGCAGTCTTTGCACTCTGTATATCGGCAACACGACTGTGCTTTGAGTTGCTGACCACAGCTGCTCGTGCCCACGTGCCAACAGGTGCTGGCGACCTTGGCCATGTCGGTGACGCAATTCAACCTGGCGGGCAGCTCCGCGTTCGGCGGCGTTTTCATGGAGCAGCTGACCTCGCCCGACGCCGACGTGGTGCTGATGAGCGGTCAGATCGCCTTGGTGGCGCCCATCTTCAGCGCCGGCACCTTGCTCGGCTTCGTCGTGTCCAGCTACGTCAGCCCAGCGGTGGGCGCCGTGCGTGCCGTGCAGCTCTCGGTGCCCGTCATCACCGCCGGCTGGGCACTGATGGGATTCGGCACCGGCTTCGCCATGATCCTGGCGGGCAGGACGCTGGTGGGTGTGGGCGTGGGCGTGGCTATCGGGCCCGCCACGATGTACGTGGGCGAGGTCAGCTCTCCGCACATCCGCGGACGCCTGATCACGGCGATGATCGTTAACGCGTGCTTCGGCATCACTTGTGTGTATCTGCTGGGCTGGCAGCTCGGCTGGCGAAACACGTGTCTAGTAATGGGCGTCGTGCCCATGCTGCTGCAGTTCGGCATCACGCTCGTGCTGCCGCGCTCCGCCAAGTGGCTCATCGCCAAGGGGCACCCGGACGAGGAGGCCGAACGGTCGCTCCGCTTCTACCACGGCCATCAGTACGATGTTGCCAAGCAGCTCGCCGAGGTCCGCACCTCTCTCGGCGAGAGCCACAAGCACGGCGCGTCAGTGATGCAGGTGCTGTCGCTGCTCAGGCATCGGCACAACCTTATCCCACTCTGTCTCGTTCTGACACTGAAAGCATTCTTCGTGTTCTCGGGCGGTTTGTCGAGCTCGTCGTTCGCGCCGGTGATTTTCAAAAATGTGGGCAGTTTCAGCAGCCCCTACATAGGTTCCATCATTTTGGGTGTGACACGCATGATCGCCACAGTGGTCTCCAGCGTCATCATCGAACATGTCGAGCGGAAAACTTTGTTAATATCCAATGGCGTGGCTGGAGGTGTGGTGTGTATGATGACCGGGCTGTATTTCTTCTACCAAGATCAGTTAGCTGACTACGCGTGGATTTCGCTGGTGTGCGTGCTCCTCATCGTTGGGCTGATGTCAATTGGCATCAGCCCCGTCATGAATGTCATGTTCGCCGAACTTCTGCCTAACACCATTCGCGCAGAGGTTGGAGGAATCTGCCTGCTGTTTTTCGGCACGTGCAACTTTATCATGATGTACGCATTCCCGCTGGCACTGGACAGCCTGGGCATGCCGGTGACGTACTGGTTCTTCACTTCCATTCACGTACTGATGGCCATCTTCGCCTACTGGTTGCTTCCCAAGACGCGCGGGCAGTCTCTGGAAGAGATACAAAAGCTGTTTCTTGCGAAAACGACGGGTGTGGCGATGGGAGTTGTCCATGCTCAACCATCTAATCAAGGGAGGGAGTGCACAAAGCTGTGAACGCAGGCGTGTGCATGGGGCTGCGACCGTGTTGAACTCGCCCAGTAATAGGCCGCTTGCGGTGCTACCATTGAGGTAGCTGTACTGGCGTTCAATATACAGGCATGCTCGCTTCAATGTGATATCACGCTAAACATCAGGCATTCCAATAGTTAGTATCTTAACATACCACCATCGGATGGGGAAATAGCTTGGGACGGTCGAACCGTAACCCGAAGCCATCATATTTTTGAAGAAGTGTTGAATGGTTCGGGTGCTGTAGCTATGTGGTATGGCGTGGCGTGGAGCGCGCGCTAAACGTCCGCCGTGTGGTGATTGGTCAGTCGGAACGGTACCTTGAACGGTATCATAAGTTGGCATTGTTTCTGATGCACGCCGACTGATGCCTATATTTTCGATAAGTGTGGTGCCTTAGTGTGCCTAACGTTTGCGAAGTAGTAAAAGGGTTGAGGTTACATCTGATGGTTTCGCGCTTTTCAGTGGCGGTGAAGAAGAACATGAGGACGGCCGAAAGAACGATGCGAGAAATCGATTTCGCCTTGGGAAAGTGGCTACAGGGATCGCGGCGCCAGGAGATTAGAACGGGTCCACAATGACGGCCAAACGCCGCAAGTCGAGCGCCGCGCTCCGGAGCGTGATACCGCGACGGATGAGCGTGAAGCGTCACCTCGGTCTGACGCTGACAGTCCCAGGAGCTCACAGCTGGCGTTTAGCGACTATTAGAGTAGAGTAGAGTACTAGAGTAGTAGAGAGGTACGTCATTGTATTATGCCAAGAAGTAATATACGTGTTGCATTGTACACGGCATTTAACAACCGGTGACAGCTGGGAGCGAACCGCGCTTATCGGTGGAAACGACCAAGGAGGTGTACACAGAACGTGACATCAAATGTTGAATGAAGTGATGTGTCATGTGTGCGTCTCATTACGTCACTATTACGTTGAAATACTTTATTTTTCGAAATTAATTCAATTAGTGCCAACACGGCATATGTATGAATTGCGGCCGGTGCAGCAACCACCACCATGGTGTGAACGTTTGGTTGGGGACGCGGTGGCAGCCATAGTCAGCCGACTGGACCAGGCACCTCGTACCAGTGCGAACCAGGATGGGGTACCCAGTTGGGACGCAACCCCGGCCCTGCTTGTTGCACACTCAACGCTCGGTCCGAGCCCAGCCGATGCCCAGTTCGTGTCCAGCCTCAGCACGGTCTGCGCCCAGCCCGTGCCCAGCCTGAGCCCGGTCCGCGCCCAGTCCGTGCCCAGTATGGCACGTTCCTCTGTATTGCCCCAAGCATTCTTAGTGCCTTCTTCCTGGCTTCTTTGGTCTGTTCTGCTGCCCCAAATTTTGTGTTCAAAATAAGACCCAAGTCCTTCTCCTGCTGAGTCACAGATAGTACTTGGCCACCCATCAAGTATGGAGCCTTCATATGCTGCCTACCTACATGCATGACTTTGCACTTATCAAAATTAAACTTCATTTGCCATTTTTCGGAGCACTTCACAAGCTCGTCCAAGTCCTTCTGCAGCAAAACCTGCTCATTGTGCCCTGTTATTGCCCTAAAGATCTTCAAATCATCTGCAAATTTCAAAACCTTACTGCTTTGGCCACATTCAATGCTATTCACATATATAATGAACAATAGTGGCCCCAGTACCGACCCCTGGGGAACTCCACTAAGAACATTTTGCCATGATGACTTTATACCATTTAGCATCACTCTAAGTGATGTTGGGTTGGTAGTTGGGTAATATAGCATAATAGGTAATGTTTCAAATCAAGAAAAAAAATGATGTAACATAACTTAAGCTAGCCTAGCTTAGCCATCTATGCCAGAAAGCAAATTATTTTTGCGAAAATGGAAATTTTCGGAGCATTTTTTTCTAAAAATGCTCAAATTCAGCAGAAAAATCTAAACTTACCTAACCTACCCTGAACTGTTTTGAACAAAACATGAAAATTAAATTTTATTACAAGAAAACCACCCACACCCCAAATTTTTTGTTCTAACATCCAACAATACCCCAACCTAGCTGAACTTAACTAAACATAGCCCCTTTGTATGCTTCATGGAGGTATAATGTGTGTAAAACTTGTTCAGTGGTTGCCTTAAACTGTAATAATACTGCTTACCCTACATATTGTGATTGAGATAGAGAAGGTGGCCTAAAATTCAGTGTCAGTATCCTATGGTTTAGTTTTCAAACATCTGGAAGAAACATCTGGAAAGAAGAGAGCTTGTCAATCAACATGCTTAAGGTTCCAAGAGATGGAAATACATGCAAGACTTAGTTGACCAAGTGAAAAAGAGCTGATAGAGTTCATCCAACCAACTCATTAATTTGGTTTAACCACTTTACCTCTGATGATCATGATCCTGGCTATCTGATGCAGCTGAAGCTGATGCTGCAATGGCAACACCTGCCTCTTCCAAAACCTGGTGCCATTCCATGAATTCGAAAGTCGAACAGCTGATGCTGTTCGACGTCTGAAACACCCGAGGCGCTCCTGACAACTGTGTCGAGCCCTTGGCTCACCACCATCGGTTGCGACCGGTTATACGTGCCACAGACCTGGTAGACGGTGGTGGTAGGCCAGTTGGATTCTTATTTCTGCTCCATCATGGGCCCAACCTGCACCAGCGAGGCCAACATAGTGAGGCACCTGTTGGCGTCATCAGCAGCCGGCAGCCGAGGCTATATGTCTGTGTGGCACGGAGGCTGATTCGAGTTGGGATGCATGTGCGCTATAATTCTGCTCGGCAGAGCGCAAGGAGGCGGGCATCTAGGCAGGTGCGCCAGCATGTCACCAGTCAGCGATAGGATGTCCAGCCCCACACTGCCGGTCATCTGTCACCGTCCCTGCTGTGTATCGTGTCGTGTCGCCCGGTTCTGCTCTTTTTCTCCGTGTTTGCTGCTGCCGCCGTGACCGCCAGTTCGCGGACTGGCGGCGCCCCCTGTGCTGCCCGTCCTGGCGGCACTTGGCACTGTTTTCGTGTCACCCGATCCTGCCGTTTTGTTAGCGTGTTTTGCTGTTGCGACTGTAACCATTGACGGGTTGGCGGCGATCCCTGTGTCGGCCTGTCCTGGCGGCACTTGACAATGCCCTCGCATCGCCAGGTCCCGCTGTCCTGTTGGCGTGTTTTGCTGCTGCTGCTGTGACCAGGGGCAGACTAGCGGCGCTCCCTATGCTGGCCCCTTCTGGCGGCACTTGGTACTGCTCTTGGCTCTGGCACTGCTATGTGGCAGGTGTGGCGCATGCCACTGCATTGTTGCTTGTATCTATCATTTGGCCTATGAGCATTGATTGGAAAGAACGACATGCAAAGTCCCTTTGCTCCACGAACTTTTATTGCGATCCTTCATTCATGCTCTGAACCGGAACTAGCACAGAAGCCGACTAGATCGACTACGCCGACGCGTAGGAGTGTTTTGGAATGATCTAGATCTAGTCCTGAATGCATTGCTTGGGAATGCCACCAATGCATGCCTGACCGCTTTTGGGGCCCCATGCTTCCAGTCCGTTCGCCGAATGTAGCCTAACTAGAGTGAAATTTTACTTGTTTTTGGGAGGCATCAGCCCTCTTTTAGACGGACGTGAGCGCACCTTGTCCCCAATAATTTAATATTTTAGCATGTGTCGCTAATGGGGCCTCTCGACTGAAGGTCTTCCTGTTACCTCCAGGCATTGCGTCCCAGAAATCATTTTCTGAAAGTTCCACCCCTGTTGCTGAGCTGGCACGGAGGCTTACAGATGTCCCAATAAAGAGGAATGTCTGCCTCTCACGTGCTCCCTATGTTACTATCGATTTGAAAAAAAACAATTGTCACCTTCCCTGACCTCTAAATCAGGAGCGTTGCCGCATATAGAGGGGGATTAAAAGGTGTTTCGGTCAATTACTTTTGGAATGCAACGCCATAAGTACAACGCTAAATTTGATACAGATTGGGGGACTTGCCCCCCCCCCCCCCCCACCTGGTTCCATCATGGCGACGACCACGCTTCAGATACGTCCTTGCTGCATCTCGCCGCGGTAAGATATCAATTATCTGCCGTATTTGACCTCCCTTTGCACGCTCGTTCGGGTATAATATGCGTATGAAAAGTATTGGAGATCCCTTCCGGGACTATGACGCTCTAAATTTTGCACCTACACCTCATAAACCCTCGTTTTCGCCCGCATAGTGTACACGTTGCGTATCTCCGAAGCGTGTAAGCGGCTGGCCCATGTTAAGTGTGTACCTCACTTAAGACCTGCGCAAAAAGCTGCGCAGTAGGGATGACGCCACTTGGCATATATCGCCTTGCTTGAGGGCCAGCCGGTCGTCATGGCAACGACTCTAGATCCCGCCCTCCGGGAGTCCGCGGCCGTTTTTGTGTAGTGTCCTCGTTTACCGGCAAGGAAACATACTTTTTCGAGGTGATGCAAGTAAAAACGATCCGGATTCGTATGTAGAATTATACAGACATTCGCATGATGTCAAATTTGCATATATACAATACAAATTGCCTGCGTAAAGCCGTGGAAAATATTGGCCGTTTTGGCTTGACATGCACGCACGGTGCTGCCGAGTATCGCCTTGGCTACGCCACAGGCCCGGAACAACTTGACCGCCCCCCGGTTGGGGACGGGCCGCAGGCCGCGGGGCCCGCCGATGATTTGTTTTTGGCGCAACGACCGGTGACCAGTGTAGGTCATTTAGCGCCCAGAAACTTAATCAACTTGAAACTTCATTGGGGATTCATCCCCATGGACGCCATTTCTTTCCTCATTTCTATGTGCTGGCCCCACTGAGCTGACTCCAACCTACAAAAAACATGGCACAATCAAATTGCAGAGGATTATGTTCTGGATGAGGACAAAATCCCAGACCAGCCAGTTCTTCCAGTCCTGCTCTCTGAGGTGTAATTATGTCATACTGCAGCAAGTTTTACTGACAATTCTGCTTCCTAATGTGGTGCTGATTTTAAATGTGGCATGTATGCAGAAATGCACCTTGGTGATGAGCAAAGTGATTTAATATGGATTGCACTTACCCCCCCCAAAAAAGGAGTTTTTTTTTCTTGTACCTATTCTTTCATGCAGGTAATTTGAATGAATCTGATCTTCATAGCTTGATGAAGTCACTCTCATATCATATTCAGATTCATTTAAATCACCACAGAATTCACCAGGAGATATGTTTAGCAAGATATTTTAGGACGGACTCTGTTACACCTATGTGCTACCTACAAATATTGGCAAATTTGTGCTTGAGGTGTTTTATACATTAAAAAAAATATATTTTGAACTGTCACCTTTATAAACGTGAATAAGCCGATGTGACCACTCATTTGGGTCGTAAATGTTTATTTTTCAGTTGAAGAGCAAAATAACACTAGCAAAGGAGCTTTGGGTGAGGTAATATATTATAAAAATGTAAAAAGAACAAAAAACAAGACCCAACCTAACAAAACATAGCCAAACTGGTATGATTGTGTTGTAAGCTGGGCATGAGACAAGTATTACACAGAGTTTGTCTCCTTAAAGCAAGCAAATGGGTTCGGTTCGGTAAGATAGTTAGTTTAGATTATATTTCATTTGAATCTTTTAATATTCCTTAAAAATGCAAAAAAAGAAATAGTTTTTCTTCAAAAGCACCTTATGCTAGGTTAGGTTAGGTCAGGTTAGGTTTGTCATGATTTAGACAATTTTAAGAGATATATTGTTTGGTATTTTTCCAACTATGTTCTTTACGTACTTTATCCATAGGGAGGTTAGGCCACACTAGGCTAGGTTATGTTGTATTTATTTTGGAACATTATTTTGATGCGATGTTACCTAACTCAAAGTCCACTTTTTGATGCTATTTTACTCACCAACTGAAAAGTAAGCATTTGCACAAAAGATGAGTGGTCCCATCATCTTAGTTATGTTCATAAACATTGCATTGGAAATCTTGTGAACACCTTAGACCAGAATAAGATATTAGTGCAGTTCAAAGTAACCACAAGACAAGTTTTACACTCAATTTACCTCCATGAAAAAAACAAAGTGTTAGGTTTGGCCAAGTTAAGTTGGGCTATGCTTTTGTCGTAAGCTAAAATTGTATAATTGGAGGGACATTTGTATAATATATTTTATTTTCTTCAATAACAGGTCAGGTTACATTAGGTTAGATTGGAGTAGATTGATTTTTTTATTAAAAAAATAGTTTGAAAATTTCCTTTTTTTTTAATAGGAATTTTTTTCTCTTGTATGGAAGGCTAGGCTAGGTTAGGTTAGTTTATGTTGTTTTTTTCTGTATTTTGCATTACTTTTATGCTAGGTTACCCAACTCCATGCCCCTTTTCGGGTGATATTCTGCCTTCCATCTGAAAAGGATGCATTTGCAAGAAAAGATTTGAAAGAAAAAAAAAAACTATCATTACCTTAGCACGCGCACTGGAGGGGGGGGGGGCGAAATCGCGGATCATTCATAACGTACATGGTTCGTTTACTATCAAAGTTCATAACGTACAAAGCTCACAACGTCCAAGGATCATAACGTACAAAAATCGAAATAAAGTCCAAAATGCATTGGATAGGGCGCGTTTACAATGCACAAAGTGCATAATGTACAACGATCACAACGTACAAAACTGGCTTCAGAGGGAGCGTTCATAACGTCCAACGTTAATTTATGTCCAAGAATCATAAAGTACAAAAATAGTTCGTCAGTTGTCCGCTAGAGGAACCAACGAAACCCTGGCGGAGAAATCTTGCGGCTGTGTCTCCGCTTTCTGTCAACAGGTGGTAGGAGTGTGCGGTTATTGGCGCATGATACCTGGTAAATGTGCTGCCAAATGTGGTCTGGTGGTTTCTTCAGGTTTTCTCCAATTTATCCAAGGGACGAGCACATTTCCTTAGAGGGTCGCCTTCGGTGGAAAAATTCGTTGAGCAGATGCAGGGTCTGCGCTCAATAATACTGAGGTGACCCCATTTCGTCTAAAAGGGGCGCTTTTTCCTCCGAAAAGAGCGCCTTTGGCTCCCAAATTCGGTCCAATATTTCGAAGCACAATACAGCAGGAAACCACCATGAAACCCTTGCGGTGAATCCAGATCATCAAAACCACTTCCAATAGATCCCGGGATCATATTCTGGCCGTATTTCCACATGGGGATGCCAAAAAGTGCATGACGGCAGAAAGTAAAAGAGAAGGTTATATCACATTATGTATTCTGAGAAATGTTTGAATTTAACAGAAATGATGCAATTAGAGGTCATCAATTCAAAATTAAAGTTAATCACAGCAGGACAAGGTTAAGACAGTCTTTCTTCACCAACAGGGTAGTAGAACACTGGAACCAGCTGCCAGGAACCATTGTCAGTAGCAACACGCTGAACATCTTTAAAAACGGCATAGACAATCATTATAAGAATAGGGGGCTTGTTTTTCTGTATTCCAGGGAGGGTTGATCGACAGGGAGGAGTTGGGAATTGGGAGGAGTTTGTAATTGTTGAGTGTGTTATGCAATAGCAAGTGAGTCTCTTATTAAGTCTAAACGCTTTATAACTTTATATAGGGCGTACCTAGCAGGGGATTCAGCACCTTCCTTCGGGATGTGAAACTGATGAGATTGTCTATGATAGCACAATGGGTATGATGGGAGGAGCTTGTAATTGTTGAGGGTGTTATGCAATAGCAAGTTAATGGTGCTAGATAGGCTGGGATATATAGCTTCCTAGGAACTTGGGATAAGGGATTGATTGTGGTGAAAGTATGTACATTTCTAGTACCTTTTCTAGATAGGCTTAACCCAGATGGGCCCCTGTGGCTCTTATTAAGCCTTAACACTTTATGACTTTATGACTTTAAGGTTATACGGGCATAACGGAAATATTCGCATATAAGGAAGGTTATGTAGATAGGAAATAGGAAATATTCGCACATAAGGTTAAATATATTTTAAGCGTCGCAATCCTTTCAGCATACAAATTTTGCAAAAAACGAGGGACCATGCCAACAGAAAAATATATGAGTCGATCGGTATTAGGGATTGGATAGGATAGGGATAGTCCTGAACAGCAATGTAGCATCGTAGTTTTTGTTGCGGTTTTGTGGCAATGTAACCTGCAAATGGCAGTGTCGTGTATGCAAGCCACATGCTATGTCTATTGCGGCGCAGAACTTCATTAGTTTCGTTTGACGGATGCCTGGTGCCAGGCAAGGTTAACCACTTGCTGTTTTAGTGATAAGAAGGTGAAATTTTGCATGTCTGTGATTCTGACGAAATGTCGTTCATGACAGCTTAATCGCTCTGACATATGGGCACATAGTACAATATAGGCAATGTTTTGTTAACTTCAAAGAGGTCACGTTCAATTTCCTTGCTCTATCTTACCATGCTCCTTGCAGCCGCCCTTGAACACATTGAACAATTCTGCATTATTCACCAGGATACGTTAGTCCATGCACTATTTTACCCTAATCCACCCTTAACAAACCTACCCTGACCGGTGTGGCACCATGTTTAAAACGATCTAGCGGACATGTGCTAGCTTGTCTACGGTTATAACTCCCTACAAGAAAGCCGAAACATCGAACATTATGGTCAGAATATAGCCCTATGTGTGGTGCAAACATGTTACTGGATTACGCCAAATATTTAGCGAACAATACAAATAGGCTACAACACTATAAATACGAGACAAAATTAAGAGAGGAAAAACATAAACTTCAGCATCAATTTCCAACCACAAAATATAATGTTACTATACGAAAATAGATTGGAGCTTTTCACTTTATCGCATGACGTATAACAAGACTTAACGTGAGATTGCATTGTACAGAAACTTCACCATTGCTGAACTGATTAAACCGAGGTGCTTTAGATGTCCGCACATATACTCAGTCAAACATGAGTAATTCTTCCCTTGAAAGTTCGGAAAGATTATCTGGCCTGGTGGTCGCTCTGACATAAACAGCAGTTACTTCGCACAAGAAGAGCTATCTATCCCAAGATATAAAGGGATATTCCGACACTGCGTGAGTAAATCAGAACCAACTCGTAATGCACGCGAACTGCAGAGGCAATCATTAGCGGCAGGTTATGATTTAATTATGGGTAACCAGTTCTCGCAGGTGAAATGTACATTTCCGGTAACCGGACAAATATACATAAAGCAAAAGTACGTATGGCAGATGTACGTACACAAATATATGTAAACAAATGTACGAAGCGAAAATGTACGTGAACGTAAAGGTATGTAAACGCAAATGCATGTAAACGTAAATGTACGTATGGTCCAATGTACGCACTTTTACGCATATTTACTTTTCCATTTACGGACATTTGGTTAGGTACATATGCCATTTGTCATTTGTACATTTGTCTTTGTATTTCATTTGTACATTTGTACATTTGTACATTTGTCACATGCACTTTTGTGCTAAGGCATATCTGTGCTTACGTACATTTACCATACTTACCTTTCTGCACATGTACATTTGCCTACATGCATTTGCACCTTTGATGCACACATAACACATGTTTATGCACACATGCATGCACATTTGAACACGTATATTTGAAGCACGTTCTTTTGAACCACGTACTTTTTAAACACGTACATTTGAAACCCCTATATCTGAAACGCGTACATTTGGTTACGTACATTTGCTTACGTACATATGTCGTACGTACACTTATATTTGAGTTACGTAAATTTGCATTTACACACATTTGCTCTCACATACTTTTGCGTTTAAATGCATTTGCGCTTACGTACCTTTACACTTATGTACATTTGCTATGTGCACGTATTTCCGTTTGCGTGCGTTTGCGCATACATGCATTACATTTATGCATACGTGCATATGCCATTACGTACATTTGCGCTTACGTACTTTTACGCTTACATACGTACATTTTCACTTACATACATTTGCGCATACGTACATTTGCGCTTACGTACATTTGTGCTTGCGTACTTTTGCGCTTACGTACTTTTGAGCTGACGCACATTTGCGCTCATGTACTTTTGCGCTTACGTACATGCGTACATGCTACTAAACGTGACATGATGCGAATGCAACAGATCATGGAGGAGTAGGGAGAAACCAAACGTAACATGCGTGCAGTAGCATCACTGGTAGCAGCTGCCTGTGATTGTAACCCGATAGGCTTTTTTCCCCATGGCGTGTATTTTTTTGCCCTGTCGTCTGTTACAAATGTATCACCTGTGACCGTTGGATATATCACTTACATTCTTGTTAATGATAAATATAGTCGTATGTACCATCCATATACTTTTTCACATGAAACAGGATTTATCATGAGTTATGATAATTTTGAATGCTGGATTCGAATTCTGCACCTACATTTACGTCTAGAACTTTAAAACCGGGAATTTCGGACACTTTCCAATTTTGACCATCTGTGACCTATGACCTTTGACCACTCGTGACCTTTGACTTTGAGAAGAAATGATGCATTATATAATATCACAAGCTGCGGATTAGGCATATAAGTAATATAATCCCAATTTTGTTGATCTCCTCTGTAACCGTAGCAAGATAAATCCCGAAAACCTATAAAAACGGCCATTTTTGGCCAAACTGAGGTCGATGACCTGACCTGAAGCGTGAACCTGTGACCTAAGGTCATCACATGTGATGTCGATGGATTCAGCTCGTTACGTGCAACATTATACAACTTGTTTCACGGTTCTATCTTAATTAGGAAGGAAAAGAGGACAAACTTAGCCTATTTTGGGGGAAATTTTGGGTTTTAAAGTGCGATTTTGCGCAGGAAAATTTGAAGAAGAAAAAATATGTTACATGTTCCTTATAACCAAAGGCAAAAAACCCACTACGCGGTTTTTCCGGAAAAATACTTCGTCTCTGACGTTCTACCTTACTGCGCACCCAAACACGGTGCCACCTGATGTCTGTGCCCATCCTGATATTTCATTGCATTTGCAGATTTGTTATTTTCGAGATGCAATAAATGGTTGTGCGAATGGTTTCTCGGTTATCATAATGTGATTGCTGTGTTGTGGATGCTTCTCTATCCTCGTAATTCATCGCAAGGTATAAGTTATAAATAGTTTCCTTCCACAATTTGGAGACATTTTGCATTTCGATTTAACCTTTGACATCACGTGTTCGAATACTTCTGCAACACAACACTCAGGTTCAGATAGCCAACGTTCTCATCCCAGCACATGCCTCGAACATGAAAAGTCTTATATTTCAGTGATATGCCGTTTTAGACACATAGTAAAACAGGCAACACTACACTAGCGCAAAAATAACCATGCAGGCGTAATTTGGAGCGGATATGAAGAGTTTTAGGGGCAAACCCCTATTTTTTAATTTCTTGCTTCGAAAGATAAAATATCGAACTTCAGTTCTGCACTTGCTTAGCACGCGCACTGGAGGGGGGGGGGCGACATCCGCCCACCACTCCGGTTTTTCGTATATAACTGCAGATTTTACCGGTCGATATATGCGATTTTCTGCGTACCTGCTTAGAAATGACCGACGCGTCTTTTAAAGCAAGAAAAATGGAAATCGGCCGCAATTTTTCAAGTTAGGGGCCGTTAAAATAAAATAAAAATTCCTAGCGCCAGACAACAAAAATCGGCGCTGATGCGCTTCCCGTATATTCGCAAAGGGGAAGTGACTTGGCAACACTAGCGACTTGTTGATGTATATTGATATGCTATATAGTTTCAAGGTCATGTTAGGTCACCGAGGTCAAGTCAGGTCAAGTTCATGACAGCATAATGGAACCAAACTTGATCAACTGGAATGTTGTCATAAATGCACTATTGTTTGTCATTTGTGCTGTTTGTCAATGCGTTTCCATACTTTATTAATGTACTTCACTCCTTTCTTCCCGAAGCGGATTGCGCCGAGCTGCCCGACGGAGCAGTCGGGCGAGCGGCCCGGTTCCGGTAACTGGAACAGGTAACTCACCTGATAAAGTGGTGCTATATAGGTGACCTGAGGTCAAATGTCGGGTCTAGCATCTGTATTGCATCATTAGTAATGTCCAAAGCATCATTGATGCCAATTTTGGAGCATTTAAACATCATCACAGCGATCCATAACAATGACAAGCCAAGCCACGCCAAACAAGAACATTTTGACAAATGTGACCTCATTTGGCCTTGAAGATATTGACCTAAGGTCATGAAATTTGCACACAACAGAGTGCACTACCGTACCCATCCACCCTGCTAATTTTCTTCCTCCAGCTGTAATAGGAGCTGAGATCTTAGGGGGGGCGGAATCCACCCCCCCCCCCCTCCTCCAGTGCGCGTAATTTTCAGAGGCCCTCCAGGGCGCGTGTTAAAATCGCATAGTGACTGTTCCGAAAGTTAAAGTAGGTCACGTGACCTTAGGTCACGATGTCACGTTTCAATAATCCGTAAACGAAAATTCAACTGTTCACTGAACTGAACTGCATGCCTTCAAACATATCCCTCACCGCTTGTTATGATGCCCGGCCAGACTCGTTGGTGAGCCGCACCACTCATGGTCAAAGTCCAGAGTTCCGGCAATGGCGGACCGTTTATGAAGCTGACAAGAATTTATAAACAGCGATGTCCCGATACATTTCCCAGAACTTCACGGCAGTCTTTACCCCACACTCCTGTCACCTGTTGACAGCAAGCGGAGACAGAGACGCACTATTTACCGCCAGGGTTCCGCTGGCTCCTCTAGCGGACAACTGGGGAACTTTTTTTGACGTTATGAACTCTGGTACTAAATGAACTTTGAACTCCCTCTGAAGCCAGTTTGGAAGGTTGTGATCCTTGGACGTTATATATATATATATATATATATATATATATATATATATATATATATATATATATATATATATATATATATATACATATGTATATACATATGTATATATATATATACACACACATATATATATATATATATATATATATATATATATATATATATATACATATGTATATATATATATATGTATACACATATATATATATATATATATATATATATATATATATATATATATATATATATATATATACTTCATAGATCGGCCTATTCCAGGCTGATTTCCGTAGGCAACGTACTGAGCATTACGGGCGCTAGATCCCTAGTCTGCAAGGTACTTGAATCAATTATCAAGGATATAATAGTTAGATTTCTGGAAGGAAACAGATTGATTCAAGATACTCAACATGGGTCTAGAAAAGGGCGATCGTGTCTCACAAATCTCTTGGACTTTTTAATTTTGCTACAGAAGAATTTGATAAGGGAAATCAGGTTGATGTAGCATATCTTGACTTTAGCAAGGCCTTTGACAAGGTACCTCATAAACGGTTAATGATGCAGCTTCAGGTCCATGGTATTGCAGGTAACATCCTAAAATGGATAGAGTTGTGGCTTTCAGATAGACAGCAGAGAGTGATGCTAAATGGTACGAAGTCATCATGGCAAAATGTTCTTAGTGGAGTCCCCCAGGGGTCAGTACTGGGACCACTATTGTTCATTGTGTTTGTAAATAACATTGAAAGTGGCCTAAGCAGTAAGGTTTTGAAATTTGCGGATGATTTGAAGGTCTTTAGGGCAATAACAGGGCACAATGAGCAGGTCTTGCTGCAGAAAGACTTAGACGAGCTTGTGAAGTGGTCCGAAAAATGGCAAATGAAATTTAATTTTGATAAGTGCAAAATCATGCATGTAGGTAGGCAGCATATCAAGGCTCCGTACTTGATGGATGGCCAAGTACTATCTGTGACTCAGCAGAAGGACTTAGGTGTTATTTTGAACACAAAATTGGGGGCATCAGAACAGACCAAAGAAGCCAGAAAGAAGGCACTAAGAATGCTTGGGGCAATAAATAGGAATGTATCATACAAAAGTGAGGAAGTCATCAGGAAGCTTTACTGTGCATATGTCAGGCCACATTTGGAATACTGTGTCCAAGCTTGGTCCCCTAGTTATGAAAAAGAGCGTTGGCTTTTAGAGAGAGTACAAAAGAGGGCAACACAAATGGTGAATAGTATAGGCAACCTGGCATATGAGGAAAGATTGAATAAACTGAATATGTTTTCACTTAGATATAGAAGGCTGAGAGGAGATCTCATCGAGATCTTGAAATTTGTTCATGATCAGGAACAGGGTTATGTCAGGGAACTGTTTGAATTTAACAGAAATGATGCAATTAGAGCTCATCAATTCAAAATTAAAGTTAATCACAGCAGGACAAGGTTAACACGCGCACTGGAGGGGGGGGGGCGAAATCCGCCCACCCCTCAGGTTTTTCGCAAATAACTGCAGATTTTACCGGTCGATATACGCAATTTTCAGTGTACCTGCCTAGAAATGAACGGCACGTCGTTTAAAGCAAGAAAAATTGAAATCAGCCGAAAATGTTTCAAGTTAGGGGCCGCTAAAGTAAAAAAATGTTTTAGCGCCAGACCACCAAAATCGGCGCTGATGCGCTTCCAGTATACTGACAAGAGGGAAGTGTTCTAGGCAACACTAGCGACTTGTTTGATGCATATTGATATGTTGTATAGTTTCAAGGTCATGTTAGGTCACCAAGGTGAAGTCAGGTCAAGTTCATGACAGGTTAATGGAACCAATCTTGATCAACTGGAATGTTACCATAAATGCACTACTGGTTGTCATTTGTACTGTTTGTCATTGCGTTTCCATACTTTATTCATGTACTTCACTCCCTTCTTCACGAAGCCGATTACTCCGAGCTGCCCGACGGAGCAGTCGGGCGGGCGGCCGGTTCCGGTAACTGGAACAGGTAACTGACCTGATAAAGTGGTGCTATATAGGTGACCTGAGGTCAAATGTTGGGTCTAGCATCTGCATTGCATCATTAGTAATGTCCAGGACATCATTCATGCCCATTTTCGAGCATTTAAACACAATCACAACGATCCATAACGATGACAAGCCAAGCCACGCAAAACCGGAAAATTTTGCCAATCTGACCTAATTTGACCTTGAAGATATTGACCTAAGGTCACGAAAATTGCACACAATAGAGTTCACTACCGTGCCCATCCACCCTGCGAATTTCGTTCCTCCAGCTTTACTAGAAGCCGAGATCTTAGGGGGGGGGCGGAATCCGCCCCCCCCCCCTCCAGTGCGCGTAATTCTCAGAGGCCCTCCAGGGCGCGTGTTAAGACAGTCTTTCTTCACCAACAGGGTAGTAGAACACTGCAACCAGCTGCCAGAAACTATTGTCAGTAGCAACACACTGAACATCTTTAAAAAACAGCATAGACCATCATTATAAGAATAGGGGGCTTGTTTTTCTGTATTCCAGGGGGAGTTGATCCAGATCGGCTCATTTGGTGGACAACTGGTTCAGTGTACAGAGTGCAACCAAGAAGGGCCCTTGTGGCTCATAGTTGCACTGATCTTTTATGTCTTTTATGTCTTTATGTCTAGAATCACGTGGCGCGTAGCTCCTACTCCCAGCATAACCAAGCTACGAATGAGCACCAAAAGCTTACCTGGTACACTCTGCAGCTCAGGACTTGCGGTACCTGGAATAAACAAAATGACTTGCACATGGCCAAAAACGATCAGCTCGCTTCGACGAAACCAGACCTTCAAAAGATCACATGTCACCTTCTAGATTGCACTAGTTGGAGGCAGGCCAGTGACATACTGCCTGGACTCCCCTCGTAGCAAGGTCTGCAGGTAAGTCAGCTTGGCTATATCCCGAATGTCCGAGGCACCAACGCAAGCGCAGAAAGAGTGGCTGGACGCACCACCTACGACAGACCCGGCTTGGCGGACCCCTGCGTGATTTTGGCAACAATCCAATGACCTCGCCAACAGCTCATCCAGCAATACAATGGCCTCCAGCGGCCTCCAGGTCAGCATCCAGCAAGTCGCCGTCGAGCTCATGTTCGACAGCTGTCTGAGCAGCGTCCCAGCTAGCCAACCTACGATCAAACTCACACGAGACCTGTTCCAAATCCCAAGCATCTATACCCTTGCAATGAATCATCATTTGTAATTTGCTTATCTCTCCCGAAAACCAGCTCTTGCGGAACGTTCTAGATATATTCAGCCTCACCAGATCAGCCATCTTCATAAACTTCAGTGACAAATGAAAACTAACAACAATCCAGGACGTCGGCAACAAAATGTTACGGCTTGGATAACCAACTGATTGCACTCGGGATTCCTGTTCCACCTGCAATATACCAGCCACAAAAACGCCAAAGTAATGGCGTGGCACACAACGGCCGCTCAAACTCACAGGACCGCTACGTAGTGAGTTCAACCGATAGAGTAAAAAGAAACTGCAATCGCAAAGCGCCGAAAGGTCGAGACAGTTTCCCACGTGGTACAGACGACCATAGCCCCACATGGCTATCAATACCACTTATCGATTCATTTACAAGAGATAGGTGGGAGCACATAAATGACAACACAAAGCAAGCACAGTAGTCTTCTCCAATATAGAAACAATTATCCTATTATTTAAACACGGAACTGGGAAACTTTTCGAAATCGACATTCACACCACTCTCCTCCCCAAACGTCATTGTAGCGAAACTGACGGTGCCATCTGCCACCAACATTATCATCAGCAACTCCCTAGTCTCCCGCCAGGTGTCAGGAGCTAGCCACCTCGGAAATTCAGGATCACCTCATGATGGCGATCAAGGTCGTGTCTCAAGCAGATCCCGATGGACTTCAGCGGTTACAGGAAGGTCTCGTTCAGAATCAGGCCACGACTGCCGGCGAGGATTTGAGTTTCGCGACCTCATACTTTGCTTTAACTGGCCGGAAGATATCATCACCAAAATATTTGCGAATGTTGTCTTTTGAGCGGCTGCGCAAGAGGCTGGCACCATAATCGTAGGGGCATGATGTATTCAATACGCTATACGCTCGCATATAACCAGAGCAATTGTCTACTCCGCCGTGTCAGTTTTGGCCAGACTGACTGCTGGTTATAGCAGTTTATTTTTCATTTTCGTGGGGTGACACCCGTCACTCTTTTCGCATTTCTTGTCTAGTGGGGTGACACCTGTCACCCCACCCGTTTTCGTCGTCGTCGTATTTCCGTTCTCTGAGTTTCTGTGTGTCCGTTATCTTTGTTTATATTACATTAGGTAGGATTTTTTCACCGTGATGGGGAAAAACCGTAAAAAAGATACGGACCCATGCTCGCCAACGGACTCGGACTCGGATTTTCCTCCTCTGACCACACCCGACGACCATCACACGAACACGGACCTGGCCCCTGATGCTCCCTCGATTGATGGAATTGTTGATGACCCGCGCCGAACTATTCCCCTCGATGACGCCATGGAAGCCCTTTGCGCCTCGCCGAACCCTGCTGATTGTGGTCCATTTTGGCGTACCCTGTACTGGTAGCCCGGAAGAAGGGGATGGGGTGCTAATATATGGTTGTTGGTGAATTGATATACGGCCGAATGTCAGTTCCGGCAGTTGCTGATGACGGCTTGGAATATAATATTGCTGTACTTGTCAAGGCTTGGATAATACAGTGGGGCCAAAATTACCATGATAGAAATTAATTACATTAACATCAATATCATGCCTAAATTTAGGAGACAATTTGCGCAGGGCAGCTTCCATATTGCGCATACATTGCACAACACCACTCAGGTTACACAGCAGGTCAACATTAACGTGTGTGTGTACATACAGTTGTGAACATGCAAATTCCACATGACCCACATACCAATTTAGTCACGTTCCCTGTCATTGATCCCAACCAGCGCACAGACACCATATCGCACTTCTATTCTCTGATGTGTGTGTGTGTGTGTGTATGTATGTGTGTGTGTGTGTGTGTGTGTATGGCACTTCTATTCTCTGATGTGTGTGTGTCTGTGTGCGTGTGTGCGTGTGTACGTGTGTATGTGTGTGTGTGTGTATGTGTGTATGTGTCTATGTGTGTGTGTGTGTGTGTGTGTGTGTGTATGTGTGTGTGTGTGTGTGTGTGTATGTGTGCACTTGTGAGCCGTGACTACCGAGGACAAAATGAGTTTACACAACGGAATACCGAGGTCCGGTGGTGTATACCGAGACCCGATCGCTGGATCTCGGTATTTTGACCAATCAGAACTCACATTTAGACGTTTCTCAGTCAGCTGACGAAGTTTTATGATGGACCTCAATTGTCATGAAAACATAATATTTTTTTTTGTGTGTGTGTGAATTTGTGTGAACTCGAAATCGGTCATACGTGTGTAAGTTTTCGTTCTGGTGGAAATAGTGGTGACAGGATTCTTGCTGCTAACATCGAAGTTCATTAATATAACTCTAAATTAGTTCAGGGTTGTATTATTCCGAATTGATCTTAAGTCCCAATTGATCAGTAAATATCAAAACTTCGAGCTTATGCTTAATGATTTAAACTTTAGTGGTTTAAAAAGTGGGTGTTTCCAAAATAAAACTTACGATTGATATCACCATCACTTTTTTGTTCGGCCATCACTGAAGTAGCTGACGCGTCAGGTAATGTTAGTTGCATGCTGATTTGACGGTGAATCCAGGGCACTGAGTTCGAAATGAAAATAATTGCGCGTAATTGCTTTTTATGTACCTATATCTGTCAAAATGTCCCTGTGTTCATGGCAGTAAAGTACGGCAATAGCATGTAATAACATAAAATGGAAGTAGGGATAGGAAGTGTGTGGGGTACCTACCTACATTTGGACATTTCAGGTGGGTAATTTGGCAATATAGCTGATGATATCGTTGGTGATAGGTACTAGATATGTCAAAATTGGAATATTTTCATCTATTCTCTCGACTTGTATTCTTCCAACTTTTTCTTTTAGCTTGCATTCCTTTAACTTGTGTTCTTTTCACTTGTATTTTTTACTTCTAATCTTTTGACTTATTCTTTTGAAGTATTCTTTTCATTTCTTCTTTTGACTGATGCTTTTGACTTATGCTTTTCACTTATACATTTTACTAATTCTTTTGACTTTTGCTTTTCATATTTTTTTTACTTTTGCCCTCTTCTTCTTTTCGACTTTTATTCTTCTCAATTTTTATTTTCCTTGACTTTTATTCTTTTTGGCTTGTATTCTTTTTGGGTTTTATTCTTTTTGGGTTTTATTCTTTTTGGCTTTCATTCCTGTCTGCGTTTATTCTCGTTGGCTTTCATACTGTGTGGCTTTTATTCTTTGTGGCTTTTTTCTTTGCAGCTTTATTCATTGCATCTTCTATTCTTTGCAGCTTTTATTCTCTGCAGCTTTTATTCTTTGCAGCTTTTATTCCTTGCGGCTTTTATTCCTTGCGGCTTTTATTCTTTGCGGCTTTTATTCTTTGGGGCTTTTATTCTCTGCGGCTTTTATTCCTTGCAGCTTTTATTCTTTGCGGCTTCTATTCTTTGCGGCTTTTATTCTCTATTGCTTTTATTCTTTGTGGCTTTTATTCTTTGCAGCTTTTATTCTTTGCGACTTCTATTCTTTGCGACTTTTATTCTTTGTTGCTTTTATTCTTTGCACGCTTTTATTGCTTGCGGCTTTTATTCTTTGTTGCTTTTATTCTATGCTGCTTTTATTCTCTGTGGCTTTTATTCTTTGCAACTTTTATTCTTTGCTGCTTTTATTCTTTGCAGCTTTTATTCTTTGCGGCTTTTATTCTTTGTGGCTTTTATTCTTTGCGGCTTTTATTCCTTGCTGCTTTTATTCCTTGAAGCTTTCATTATTTGCAGATGTTATTCTTTGTGGCTTTTATTGTTTTCAACTTGTATTCTTTCCAACTTTCATTCTTTTCACCATCTTTCTTTTTTCTTTTATTCTTTTCAAATTTTAATCTGTCTAATTTTATTCGTTTTCAATTTTCTTCATGTGTTTACTTTTACTCATTTCATCTTTTCACCTTTCCAACTTGCATCCTTTTCGACTTTATTATTTCTAAAAATATTATTCTTGAATTTTATTCTGTCCACCTTCTATACATTTCAAGTTTTACACCTAGGGCCCTTCTCTTTAACCTTTTTGTGAATAGCATTGCGATAGGGCTTATGCATATGGTGTTCAGATTTGATGATGACATGAAGTTGGTGGGGATGGCTAACAGTAGTGATCAATAGAGCAATATTCAACATGGAGTTTGAAAATTATTGGTAGGGCACTCAAACCACATGTGTTACGTGGTATCGAGTGAATAGGGTTGGATAGATAAGATAGATAGGCATTGATGGGTGGGTTGGATGATGGTGGATGGACTCTTTGGAATTAAGGATGCGGTGTTAGTTGGGGTGCTAAGTGCCTTTTGCCAGGGTTTTGGTAACTTCCCTGTATAGGGCTAAACTTGATGGGCCATTGTGGCTCTTATTAAGTCGAAACACTTTATGACTTTATGACTAACTATTCTGTTAACTTTTATTCTTTTCTACTTATATTCTTTCATCTTTTGACATTCAACTTGCATTCTTTCAATTTCAATTATTTTATGTGTATTCTTCTAAGTGGTTACTCCAATTTTTTTCTCAATTTTTATTCTTTCAACTTCCATTTTTTTCGACCTATTATTTTGACCTATTCTTTCAATGTGTATTCCTTTGACTTTTATTCGTTCCATTTTGTATCTCTGGACTTTTATTCTTTTGACTTTTAGATTTCCATTTCTGTTTTTCTACTTTTGCCTTTTTGTTGGTTTGCCCTATCATTTTTATTTTAGTCTGTTTGCTTCCTTCCAGTTGACTTCCCATTGACTGTATCAGTTGGATTATTTGACTCGATCAATTTGATTGTGTGTATTGAACTTCAATGCTTTGAACTTATATTCATTCAACTTTACTTCTTCTAATGTATTCTTTTAATTTTCGTCCTTGGGATTTATTCCATTTCATTGTATCCCACTTCACGTTTATCCCGTTGGTTTTTAAATCTTTGACTTTTTGTTTATTCAATCTTTGACTTTGTTCTTTCAGCTTTTTATCTGTTTGACTCATATCATTTTCAGCCTTTTATCCATTCACCTTTCATGTGTTGGCTAATCTCCATCGGAGTGCACCTTTCAACTTGTTGTCGGGGTAATGTTATCTGCACCAAATTCTCAATCAGTGTGAAAATGAATTTAGTCCGTTGATATTGACATGCCCTCGGTCGCTGTCCTCAGGTCTTCGAGGCTTTGAAGAATCAGACATCTGTCCCAAATTTGTCCTAATGTTTGAAAACAAATACAGAAGTCCTTATATTTAATTTACAATGTTTTTTGTTTGTTTCTCGTTGAGGGTAGCTCTCCATGGTTATCACGCCACATGGCGGCGCATATGCCCCCTCATAAAATCAGGACCACATCAACCTGGTTAGTCTGTAACATGCGAACACCCTTTCCACCAATCAGTGACCGTGTATATTGCTTTCCCATCACCAGTGGGAATGGAGTCTGTTGACTTGGAAAGTAGCCTTGACAATTGCTAATGCGAGGTGTCCAAATTCGCCCAGCTAGTCATCAAGATGTACATAAAATAATTTATATGTGTAGAATGTGTGATATGCGATAGAAATGGAACCGCATTCAGCTGATTTCTTACCTCGAAATAGGCCCAGCATCAGATATTGACGACTACAGTGCTAAGGACTTGGGTGATATATCAATATGAAATAGGTGTTTTTACATCCTAGCCTCGACGCCTAAAATCGCGGACTTCGACACACTGTATTAGTGTATGCAGCCCAGTGTTTCAAACCCGCATTGAGCATTGGTATCAGAGTGGAAAATTATTATTGGAAAGATTGTCTCACAGTAGAAAATCGGAAGAAGTAAATGTTTAGTACAGTATCCTACAATTAATTATGACTTGTTCGTCATCAAAAACAATGGCTATAACTAATCAGACGGACAGACATGTATTAAGGCCATCCACAATTAACTCGTGGCTATTACAGCCTCACGTCATACAAATGTAAGAGGTCGGAAAAATTATCATATATTCAGATATTGTCTGCAAGCAGTCATAAAGCAGACACATAAAATGGGCGCTAAGTGCCTCCACAGTCCGGGTTCCTACGCAGGTGACGCTTTAGGTGCGGTCCAAACAGGGGGAAAGGTAGCCGCGTCAGATCGGTCTGCAAGGCATTGTATTGTCTAGCCGCGCGACTACAAAAACGTCGCTTGCCCATGTCGATCTGATCATCTGGTCGACATGGCGATCTGGGCACGTGCAGATCGCTGTCTTGCCGGGTGGTCCTGTCACGTGTCTGGAGAACAAATTTACAGGCAAGTGACTGGTTCACCCAGGCGACGCACCTTCCGCAGCAAGGTTAGCGTGTGGTACTGAACGAGGTCCCGCGCGCTCAGCCAGCCCAATTTCTCCAGCAGATCCGATACATGATCAATTTTTGTTGCGGCCGAAAATTGCTTTGCTGTGTAGTTAATAATGTTTTGTATGCGAGACAGATTATTTTGCGTTCCATCACCGTACACCGAAATACAATACCGGATATGCGAGAGTACCAAGGCATTGACTAAAGCGGAGATGACAGCGAACGGCATGTAACTCCTCAGTTGCGACAGACCACTCAAAGTACCGAAGCAGCGCCTAGTGATGGTGGAGACTTGGGAGTCCCAGTTGAGAGAACGGTCAAAGATTAATCCGGTATTTTTAGCTTCCGAGATGGGAGTTAGATCGTGATCGCGAAATTTTACGGTAATTTCGGGGGGGGTGGCGCAAATTTTTCTGACTTCCCAGCAGCATCAGTTGAGTCTTTCCGGCATTCATTCTGAGGCCGTTTGCACGAAACCAAGAGTCAAGAGAAGCCAAAACATATTCCATCCTCGTGACGATGTTTCGAAATTCCGATATCCTACCACTAACTAAAATTTGGGTGTCGTCCGCATATTGGACTACCACTGCACCTTCAACGAACAGACTGAGGTCGTTGGCGAAGATGCAGTAGAGGAGCGGGCCGAGAGCAGATCCCCGAAAGACACCAATGCCGTTGGGAAGCGGAGTATACTTTTTGAGATTGCCCAGATTGTCAGTGAGGCTGACACTCTGGGTATGATCGCAAAGGTATGCAGAGAACCAAGAAGTGTCGATACCGTGGATGCTTAATTTAGTCAAGAGCCCTGAGTGATCAATCACATCGAAGCATTGCTCAAATCCAGCAGGCAAAGAAGGGATAACTCACCTCGGTCATTGGCGGATAGGATATGATCGGACATGGAAGTCAGCGCGGTTTCTGTCGAGTGACGTGGACGGAAACCGTGCTGGGCTGAGGACAGGAGGTGGTTTTGGCACATGTAATTTTAGAGCTGCTGGTGAATGGCACGCTCTACAATTTTGGCAATGACAGGAACTATGGAAATAGGACGGTAGTTGGGAGGGCTGGTAGGATCGCCCGACTTAAAGATAGGATGAACGAGGGAGTGCTTTCAGGATCGAGGAACATCAGAAAAGGAAATGCTGGAGTTGACCAAATGCAGGAGTACCGTGCCGATCGCGTCAAAGCCAGGCGCACCATGTGTATGCTAACCCCGTCCTCGCCGCAAGCCGACGACCCACTCATTCCCAGGATGACGGTCCTCAGCTCTGACAGCGTCAGAGGTGCCACACAAAACGCACAGGCGCCAACATGTGATAGACGGCATGCTGGTTCTGGCATCTCTCCCAACTATCTCACCTCACTCGTAACACGCGGACTAATGCCAACGAAATAATTGTTCAGTTCATCGGGTGTGGCGTCGGGCACCTTACGGACGGGCTTCCCACCACTGACGTGGATATGATGTGCTGCCACATCGATCGACGTCCGTCCTCCTGGATGCACCGCTTAATGTCATTGCGGGTGTACGGCGTATGGCGGACCGTACCGCTCTGTTTATGACGACATATTCTGGTGACCTGTGACCGTGTTCAGCCAACGCCACACGACGACGATCTTTGGTGGGGTCGGTGACTGAAGGGGCACTGGGATTGCTAATGGACACGGCTCTGACCGGGGCCTGTGCGTCAAAAATCTGTGGAAATACACTGATAAATCAGTCCCACTTCTGAGTGGCAGTCGGTGATGAAAACACATTATACCAGGCAGCATTAATAAGGTGAGCATGAAGCGCAGCTTGGTCGACCCGGTGGAGACAGCGAGACCGAACAGCTGATCGGCGCGGGCGAAAGCGAGGTACACTGATCAAGGCACGGATAGAAGTATGTGGACTAAAATGACGAAATTGGGTTACGCAACGTTTCACAAAAGCGGGACAGTTCGTAATTAATACATCAAGTAGGGACCCTGCTGAGTAAGTAGGAGATGAAACACACTGCGTCAAGGAGTGATCAGACATAACATCGCACAGTATCTTTGTGGAGGAGTCATGATCAGGTTTTAAAAGGCAGCAATTAAGATCACCGCAGATCAGCACCTTGGTCTGGGGATGATAAACCATGATAGGCTGAAATTGATCCGTCAGGTCGTCAGAGTCACCCCTCCCTATAATACGCCTAGGAGGCCGAAATGCGGTACACATTTCCGCCTACTGTCGGGCCTCACCAGTGTCCATAGCGTCTCAAGTCGAATGTTGGGGACCGCTGTGGTGGCGCGGTCCCCAACAGTAATCATTTCCCTTATAGATACTAATTCCTAATTCTTTGATGTTTTTAGCTGCTTCCTATATTGGGATAGAAGGATGTGGCATTGAGGAAGAAGAAATTGATGACTATGGGACCCAGGAATAAAAAAGATATTCTCGGTTAAGTGTCATTTCCCACCTAAATCTGGGAATCATGGTACAATGAAGCAGCTCCTGTCATTAGGTTTGCTAAGGGAAGGACATGCAGACAATTATTGTCTGGGTGCATTCTGTATCTAGTTCTAGGTATCTTGTTCATGCAGTATCAATGATCAATGCAAATAGCTGAATGAAGCGAAATCATCTCATCAAAGCTGCCATGCTATAAATGGCCAAGCGCGCCGTCACGATGGTCTCAGAGAAGTGAACTAACGTTGTTACAGGGATCAAGTTCTGGCGATGCGTGTACCTGCTTGCAATGTTCCAATTATCAATGTTATGACTGTCTCTGCTTGGTACAGCGTACATGTTTTCTTTTTTATGCTAGGATTAACACGCGCAGGATCGTGCGCGGGATGTTGTTGCCCTGTTTTCCAGTAGAGATGAAAACGGAGTGTGCGAACAGGCTGAAGTCTTTAGTAGTTCACTGGGTCTTCATGACGCGTCTTTTGATGTAGAATGTTTGCTTTTAGCTTATGCAGTGTTCTAGTTCTAATGCTTTGAAGAATCACTGTACCGAGCGTTTCGGCCACGCGAGGAGGTAGGTAGAAAATTCGCTTTTGCATGAAACATATTACAGAAATGGCTCAATAAAATGCAATGGAGCACAGGCCTGCGGTCATCCACCGCTTAGCTTTTGGTGTGAAGTTTGTGAAGTCAGGTCCGGTCAGGTCACTGGCCTGAGACAATTGTTATTGAACCTGTCCCGGCGGATTTCCGCAGATTTTGTACTTTTTCGAGTTCGAAGCCAAATAGATGGCAAACTATGCATAATATCCGCATAAAATACACACCACCGTGTTCCACATTGTATGCGAAGGCTAACGAGAGTTCGCATGATCCTATGCGTTCACGCGCTCCTGTGCAGTTCAGATCACGTCACGCATGGTTAATATGGGATGTTGGTTTTTGGTGTCCAAACAAAATTGGTGGCCCAGTTGCCCTGTGGCCTGTCCTGTATATATATATATATATATATATATATATATATATATATATATATATATATATATATATATATATAAGGATTGTTGTGTCTCATTGTCATGTACTCGATGAGGCGAAATACAAGATCAGTCCATCCGCACCAAAAATTGGAAGCCCACGATGAGCATTATAACCAGCTCGTTGCCGCTAATCGCGTCGATTGGATGAACGTCATAATGAAAATTATGTTCACATTATATATCACACACATCGCATATATATATATATATATATATATATATATATATATATATATATATATAGCGATGGGTGTGATATATAATGTGAACATAATTGTAATTATGACGTTCATCCAATCTTCATCAATCAATCTTCCATCTTCCAGATAGACGCCGCCGGTCATTTCGAACGCTTCGCTCACCGTTTCGTTGTCTATGCCATGACGCTGAACTTGGCGATTCCTGCGCGTACCAGCACCAAATTGTTCACTAACGTAACAACGCTAGCACACTCCCACGCTTACCTTGCTCTCCCCTCCCACGTGCCCAATCTCCCCTCCGCGGCCAGCGCTCAGGACCATTGGGTCCATTTGCTATCGCCAAACTTTGGCGGCATCCAGCGCGGTCCGGTTATATATGTCATGCAATTAGGCATCGTATATATGTCGTGTCGACTGTCACTGACATGAGCACTGTTGATAATAAATCACATCTCCGGAAAAAAATCAACAGTTATATCAATGTAAACCCTGGCATCATTACTTCTGCCAACTTTAGGCTCCACCAAATACCACCCCACTCTTCCCACAAATTGATAAGCAGCTGGCACAGCATGGTCAAAGTCTTTCCGACGTGGGAATGCCATCAAACCGGCTCGCATTGTTGGAACACTACCTCATATTTAATCTAAGCACATCTAATGTTGCTCCATATATTAGAGTGCAACAAAAAGACACCCATAAATATGAGTGCAACAAAGGGAACACCAATGTTTGTTTATAGGTATTTGGTTTTGTCCCTGCAGTACTGTAATGCAGTACCACAAGTCAATGCGGTCAACAGTAATAATGTTGCTTTGACAGGGAACACTGCATTAGGAACTCGGGGACAAGCTTCATTAAATCAACTCAAACTGGACAACACGTCCAAATACGACCTGAAAAAATCACCAGACCACATTTGGCAGCACATTTACCAGGTACCATGCGCCAATAACCGCACACTCCTGCCACCTGTTGACAGAAAGCGGAGATACAGCCGCAAGATTTCGCCGCCAGGGTTTCGCTGGCTCTCCTAGCGGACAACTGACGAACTATTTTTGTACGTTATGATCCTTGTACGTAAATGAACTTTGTACGTTATGAACGCTCCCTCTGAAGCCAGTTTTGTACGTTGTGATCGTTGTATGTTATGAATTTTGTACGTTATGAACGCGCCCTATCCAATGCATTTTGTACTTTATTTCGATTTTTGTACGTTATGATCCTTGTACGTTGTGAGCTTTGTACGTTATGAACTTTGGTAGTAAATGAACCTTGTACGTTATGATATGGCCTCGATTTTTTTAGCCGTGCCGAACCATGAAGGTCATTTGCACCGCCTTTAAAGCGAGTGCGTTTCATGTCTGTCTATAAAGCGAGCGTGTGTGATTGGGCAAGTGGACATTTACGTTAAAGAATTTTACGTTAGTTTGCGTGATATTTTAGGTGCTGAAGGCGATGGTCTGGGATGGGGACAGCTCCCTGATGCCTAAATGGTTTAGTTTTACTTTACTCCTCCACAAAATAATTTGTAGTTTTGGGTGGGGTTGGGGGTGTTGTGAGAGTGACGAGAAGTTGATTTTGCCAGGGTGCCGGCTTTAGCCTACTCTTATCGAAGAGCACCGAGGGATCTTTACCGTGCGAACAACGAGGTAATTGTTCACACCGCCTATCACGCCGGCTGCCGCGGTTTAGTTGTCACCGCCCAGGCCTTTTGTAGGGCGTCACGGCCGGTGACGTCAGCCAGGAGCAGCCCTTGCCGTCATGGCCGGTGACGTCAGCCAGGAGCAGCCCCTGCCGCCACGGCGCCGACAGTCGGGCGAACACCAATACTGCCCACTCGCCAACTCTGTGTCACCGACTCAGAACACACCAGCTCTGTGTCACCGACTCAGAATACGCCAGCTCTGTGTCACCGACTCAGAACACACCAGCTCTGTGTCACCGACTCAGAACACACCAGCTCTGTGTCACCGACTCAGAATACACCAGCTCTGTGTCACCGACTCAGAACACACCAGCTCTGTGTCACCGACTCAAAACACGCCAGCTCTGTGTCACCGACTCAGAATACGATAGCTCTGTGTCACCGACTCAAAACACACCAGCTCTGTGTCACCGACTCAGAATACGCCAGCTCTGTATCACCGACTCAGAACACGCCAGCTCTGTGTCACCGACTCAGAACACGCCAGCTCTGTTTCACCGACTCAGAATCCGCCAGCTCTGTGTCACCGACTCACACTGATCCTCGAATTGTAGACGATCGGGCTCGGTTCTGAGCGAGCAGAATTCGTGACATGCCTCGTGGACAGCTTCAAATGTAGCGATGCGGGAGTTGGTAGCGATCAGAAAATAGCATGTCTTGATAGGGGTAAAAGTTGCCCAAAGTCGTGTGGTCATTGTACCAGATCACTACCAGCAAGTGGTTCAGGTGATCACTACCAGGTGATCACTACCAGGTGGGGTGGGGGCGTCCCTCAAACATTGTGAAGTTTAACATTACGCCAATGGCTGTTCCATGGAAAGAATCCATTCACAACATTAGTATGCCCCTATCCAAAATACACGGCATCGCCCATGGTAACACGAGCAATTCAATGATAAATGGGGCAGCATTGGACGAGACCGCGACATTCTCTATCCAAAAAGACGCATCGGAAATCGTAATACAAATGGTCTGGAATGTATTCGGGCTTTGGTGCATTCAAGTACACTGATTAATAAAATCACTTTTTTTTTGTATCCATGTTGTTGGGTTTTGGGAGTATTTTGTAACTTAGGAACTAATGGTGACAAACCTGTTCTATCCCCTCCTGTCTTCCTCTTCCGATGGGTCACAAACACGCACCAGCGGCGGGCAAGGCACTTAGTATTGTACGAACGCAAAGCACAATCCGGCGCTCTGACACCAGTCCGCTCTCGACTCCTCACGCCACCCGACTCCCGCCGGCCGGCCGGGGTCACCGGATGACCCCTCTGCCGGCTGGGCGTGAAACCCCGAGTTCCTCACTCGGCCGCTAGATGGGCTGTGCTCAGGACACAACACCCCACCCCCTTAAACACATCTACATCTCCTCAATCAGACGTTTGGGCGTTCGCGTGGCCCTGTCCGATCGCCGAGGCCGTGGGACGCCCGGTCCCACCGATACCGCGGCACCACGCGCAATCCCGCCGGCGGCACTCGCATTGGCGGCTATCTCCGCATCAGCTGCACGGCCACCAGCGTCAGCGCCGTAGGCCGAGCGGTTCCAGCCGCCAGCACCGCTGCTTGCGTCACGTCTGTCGCCACCTGCCGCACTGCTGCTGCGGTCGCCGACGCCACGGGAAGCCTCCGGGGTCCCGTCCTCCTCGTCTTCCGCGCCCGCCAGCTGACCGCGCTCGCCATCCGTGGTGGTGGCATTCTCGCTGCCCTCGCCGTCGTCTGCGCTCACCACTCGCCGTCCCCTGCCGCCCTCCGGGGCATGAGCGCTCGGCGCACGCTCGCCGGCGTCCGCGCAGTCGCCACCGCTACGGACGATCTGCGGTGCCGCGATCGCGGGCTCGCGAGCTGCAGCAGCCACACGTGTCCAGCCTGGTGGCGCACCATGTCCGCGCTCCGGTCGCTGTTCTCCGTTGTCGCCTCGATCCGTGGCGGGTGCGTCACCTCGCTGCTCCGCCGCCAGCAGTTGGTCAACGTGGCGAGACCAGATAGCGTGCCCCACGTCCACTTCGTAGGACACGGGACCGGGGCGTGCGACAACTGTCCCGCGCACCCACTTACTCGCGCCGGTGTAACACCGCGCCCACACGGCGGCTCCTAGCCGAAATTCTCTCAACCTGCCACCTGCTGATTCCTGCAGCCGCTGGCCGGCCTCTTGTAGGGCTGTGTCCGCACTCGGCACCAGCAGGTTTAGCCGTGTGCGGATGTCCCGGCCGTACAGTATTTCTGCTGGCGTACGCCCTGTGGCCGCATGCGGAGTCGCCCTATAGGCCATCAGTGCGCGGGCCAACGCGAGGTCCACTCCGCCGCCCGCAGCCACGGACGTCCTCAGGGCGTTCTTCAACGTGCCGACCGCCCGCTCCGCTAACCCGTTTGATGAGGCGTGGTACGGAGCGACGCGAACGTGACGAATGCCGTTGGCTCGCATGAAAGTGGCGAACTCGTGGCTGGCGAACTGAGGGCCGTTGTCAGTCACTACTTGCAGTGGCAGCCCCAGCCGAGCGAACATGTCCCTCATTACGGCCACTGTCCGGCCGGCCGTCGTTGTCTTCATCGGTACCGCCTCCAGCCACTTGGAATAACTGTCCACGACGACGAGGAAGCTACAGCCCAACATCGGGCCCATGAAGTCGGCATGGATGCGCTGCCACGGCCCGCTGGCGGGCTCCCAGGCGTGCACAGCCGCGTGAGGGGGCGGACCTTGGCATACTCCGCCCCTTCGGGCAGAATGGCATTCACTTGCCAATCGCCAGCTTCGGTCTCCTCGCCACTGCTCTGCTGCACTAGCTTCACCTTGCTCTGCTGATGGCAGTTGCGACGCATATGTCCAATCCGTCCACACTCGAAACACCGCAGACCCTTGACCCTGCTCTGCCCTGCTTGCTCCGGACAGTCCCGCTTCCAATGACCGTACTGCCCACACTTGAAGCAGGCCTTCTTGTCCCTTGTCAGGGCCCTACCTGGCGCTGGGTTCGGCCGTCGCTGTGGCTGAACTGCCTGAACCTGCTGTTGTGGCTGGTACTCCGCCACACTGGCCTGCTGCATCTCCAGTACCAGCTTTTGCGTCTGCTCAGCTGCCCGCGCCAGGGCAGCCACTTCCTGTAGGGTCAACCCATCACCCTTCTCAGCAGCACGCTGGAGCAGCTTCTCCTGCAGGCGAGACCTGCTGCCTGCGATGGCCTGATCCCTGAGCGCGTTTGTGAGCTGCTCACCAGGGAAGTTACACCTCCCTGCCGCCAACCGCAGCCGTGCGAGGAAGCCTTCAAAGGATTCCCCTCTTGCATCCGTATGCGCCGGAACGCCATCCTTTCAGCGATGGCGTTACGCTCTGGTGCAAGGTAGGCCCGTAGCTTGGAGACGCATGTAGCATACTCCCCTTGCACCCCGTGAGGTGCTGGCAGCGTGGTATATACCTCCTGCAATTCAGGACCCAGCAGGTGCAGGAGCACTGCCGTCTTCCGCCCCTCAGCCACAATGTCCAGTGCAGCCAAGTAGATCTCGACGCTGTGCAGCCACCGCTCGAAGTCATGGCCGATCTGTAGGGTGACACCCCGGCAGACCCAGAGCAGCAGTAGCCATGCGATGTAGTCACGGAGTCACAGCAGCCGACCGGCAGTCCTCCCAGATGCGCTAAGCACGCACAGCACCGCACAGAACGCACCGCCACACACCCCCGCCGCCACCGGCCTTGGTCCAGGTCGCGCTGTAGCTAGGCGCCCACGGCGTTCTTCCTTGCGCCTACGCGCGAGTCGAGTACTGTCCCGCCATACACGCAGCGGGGACGTCCGGACGGGAAAAATGGCGGCCGCCTCGTCCACGTGCGACGCGGGGAAATCCGCGAGATGGTTTCGGCGGCTCCGCCACAATCAGACTCCTCGTCCCGGTGACTCGCACGCACAAAACCGAGGGTAGATCGCGTCCGCAGTGCCCGCCAACAGGTGCGTCTGTCACTCCGACCCAAACGCAGCACTCCGCCAGTCTGAACAGGTATGCAATCCTCCGCGATTCCGAACGCTCCTGGTCGCCAAGTGTTCTATCCCCTCCTGTCTTCCTCTTCCGATGGGTCACAAACACGCACCAGCGGCGGGCAAGGCACTTAGTATTGTACGAACGCAAAGCACAATCCGGCGCTCTGACACCAGTCCGCTCTCGACTCCTCACGCCACCCGACTCCCGCCGGCCGGCCGGGGTCACCGGATGACCCCTCTGCCGGCTGGGCGTGAAACCCCGAGTTCCTCACTCGGCCGCTAGATGGGCTGTGCTCAGGACACAACAAAACCCATCAACATGCACATTGTTCGAACAGTCTCAGCGAAATAGGTTCATAAAAAGCATAATCACGGTTGTAGGGTGTACATTTTGTATGTTACAAACAAATTAAATCGACGTATTTTGAACTTGTTTGGCCGTAATACGCAATATTGAAATTAAGTTACGATTGTGTTATATGCCCTAATCTGCAACAAAGAAGTGGCAACTCTGAACATGAGACCCTTTGCTATGAGTGTACACGGATATGAAAGCTATATCTGCCGTGAAAAATAATTACTTGAGTGCTTTGTGGCGATTCATGTCATTAAGTTCATACAGTAGTAATGTTTTGGCAACTAATGTCTTTTCAGGTACAGCCGTATCCATCTATAATAGGACACTTTAAAGATTCATGATTATCGTATAATACGAACAATTGGCATGTAGACGTAATCATGTATTTCTTGTGAATGACTTACCTTAGCAATGCATGCATACATACATATATACGTATATGTATGCATACGTATATATGTATACATACGTATACCTATATACTGTATATACATATGCATACACAACAATGGCATATATTTGCCATTGCTAGACAAAACGAGTATCACACGAGAATGAAAAGCATTTTATATAACAACTCGTGCGCACTCTCGCGCACGCAGCCGCGCTCACGCACTCGCGCGCACTCACCCACGCTCAAGCACTAGCGCTCACGCACTATCGCGCATGCACCCGCGCGCACTCACCGGTGCGCACGCACACGCGCACACGCACTCGCGTGTGCGCGTGTACGTGTTCGCATGCATATTTGGCATGTATGCGTGAAACAATGCATATTCATAAAGTTCCCCGTATTTCTTGGATTCCCAGCGTGACATCATCTGTCGTGATGCAATTCCTGCGCTTAGATAGCCATCATGCTGTCCATCGCCACAAACCTGCTTGCTGGCTTTCGTAACCAGCTTCACTGCCCGTTACACAGATTGCGCGTGGCAGGGAAATTCCGTTGGTCTCAGCTTGGTGCGTTGTAACTACTCTAGTTCGTTGACTGTCAGCTTGGCTGTGAGCATCGGAGCATCGCTCCGAGCTGGCTGAGACAGTAGTCGAAGAACCTTATACAGACCAGTCATACTGACCTCGTATTATGCAAGCAGTTCGTCAGGGCATGGTACTCTCCGACCTTGCGAATATGAAACCCGGCCCTTTATACCATTCCCAATGGCTTACCCTTGCACCGCGTATCTTACGGCTGTACGTCAGCCAGTACGGTCGTACCGGGCAAAATGCGATTAATCTAAATGACATTGCGACGTACATAATTAGAAACTACTATCAAATCTTGTGTGCTATTAACCTGAGGCCAACGACAGGACTGCAGCACCTATACGCACATGTTCAGCTACGTCATTATCTACCCGAGCATGTGAGGGTGGTAGCAGCTCTGCAGTACATCAAGTGAAACGCTTATTGTTTAATAGTGATAATATGATCCGTGTGATAATGTGACAATGTCAGAATATGCTTGCGCGCAAGCACTCGCATGTGCGCGAGATTAGCCGAGAGGGTTCGAACAATATTCATTTTCATGGGTTTGGCATTATTAGTTCAGAAGTTACACATTACTCACAAAACCCATGGTTAACATGGATAACATGGGTACAAAGAAACAGAAAAATTGGAAAATAAGATGACGTTACATATATGTTTCATCATCATTTTTCAAATCAACGTATCTGAATGCATCAATATACAAATAACAATTCCCGTCCCATAAGTCTTACGATTTCCGATACGCCTCAGCATCCAATCACGGATCATCCACGTATATAAATAACGTCACGAGCTGAAGGTGACATGTGGAAAATGTCCCGTCAGGCCAACGAACAGTTCCTACGGCCCGGCTGCTCTGTAGCTGCTTTTAAGTCAAATTACGGCAAGGTACGGCTGTCTGGTAAGTAATGTGTGCGTATGGTAAGGTGAAAACCTAACGAATCGGAGCCACTTAATAGCAAACTGCTGCAATTCATTTGATTACATACATCGATATCTTGCTTCCCGAAAACGGTCGATCGCCCCAAACACTCCGTCGAGATTGGTGCCAGACACACAGACATACACGAGGAAGAAATGGTCACCTTTGGTTAAAGTAGGCTCAGTTAGATAAAATTATCTTATTCGTACAGTAATCTGGAACAGCCTTACGGTGTGTGATATCTGCTGAAATGTTATTGGCAGGACATAAGTATGAAGTAGTGTCTACCTAGTCTGCCACTTATGTGAATTATTCCAGTGAAATAATGCTACTTGTTGTTTTTGAAAATGAAGAGAGTGAACTTCCCCAACTAATAAGATTACTGTACGGCGTAACATCACTAAACCAGTCTGTTAACCCATTTGCGTCCCTCGTTGAGCTGGATTTACTGGAATAGGTGACTAACTTTGCGTGATTGCGATTTGATTCTGATAAGGTACCGTGTACGATAGCTTAATCATACTAAAACAACAATTTTGACATTTTTTATAAATTGAAGGAGGAAGTCATGTTAAATGTTGGCGCTGTATCCACATATTCTTTCAATAGTAAATTATAAGAAGAAGCATGTTCCTCTAGCCCCCACCACCCCCCACCACCCCACCCCCACATCGTAGAAATACTGCGGAAAGAAATTGTTACCTACCCGTATCTATAGCAACCACGGGCAGACCGAGAAAATGCTTCGTTGCGACGAAACTGAGCATTTACGCTTTTGTTTCGCGTTGCGGTATTTTCGGTGCAGCTACCTAAATCTTTCTCCTTTGGTATTGCAGTTTGAAAGATGTATTGCATCCGAAAATACTTTAACTCTGTATGATGCATGCCTAAAGGCACGTGGCTGGAGAAACACTGGCAAATGGCGAGCTATTTTCACTGCTGTTTTGCTTCCCGGAATATAGATATTATAGCTGAGGTAGTTTCACTAAATGCGAATTACTGAAAAGTGGGAAAATTATTCTTCCATTTATTTGGATAAATACAAACACACATACAAATGTAATAAATTCCCCTTTAGAACACAAACAGACCTATGTAATAAATAGTGCTTGACAGCACAAAGATAATCGACCTCGGCACGAACGTAACAACATTTGGCGAATTGGCGCGCATCATGACAGGCTATCTTTTGAACCTGACGCGCATTCACCCCCCTTTTTGTCTCGAGACGTACCGACCGCTTGCCCAGTGTTCCCAACGCCGCAGACTCGGAAGACATGACCCCAAGACCGTAACAGTTCCACACCCACATGCTTAAATAGCTACCGTCCGCTACAACTGTGCTGACATTAGACACACACGCCGCGGCTACCGAGGAAGCCGGTAACAGAAACAAGTCCACCGGTCGTCGTGTTGTGACGTCGACGCGATGTCGAAACGGGACCCGTCCGCCTTCACCACTCGTCCGAGAACACCGCCTGCACAAACTCTGAAAACACGCCACGTGAGGCCATCAAAACACGGCGCCGATCCACAACACCCGGCCAATGAGGTTAATGACTACTAAGGATCGGGGTTCAGATATTCAAAGATGGACGGACGTGCACATAGACACAGTGATGCTTCGATTTCGAAGGAAGTTTGTGACAAGAGAAGTACGGAGGAATTGTGAGCAACGCTCAAAGAGCTAACGGGCATGTGGAAATTGGTGCAGTGATGCATGCACTGCAACTTCATACAGATGACCGATGTGAAATAAATGATGCGACTTACCTGGGTAGGAGATGCGACCGTCACCATCGTCATCTATTTCGTCAACGATTTCCTCAACTGCAAAACAACACATCGTGGGTTAAGAATGAGCTAGTGTAAATACGGTAGAACTACCTGAGCAAAGTGCAGTGCAAAGCAGAAAGTGTTTGATGTTTTCACCGCACTTGGAACGAGAATGAAGCGATTTGCAAAGGCACCATTACATGCATAGGGGTAGGAACGTCTCAAAAAGTGGGTGGGCCAGGGTCAACAGCAGAGGCGCACCCAGGAATTTCGCAAAGTACATGGTTCAGCACTTTTGGACATAGAACCCGATCATTTTAATAGTGAGCACACAACTTTCACTGCTAGGGAGGGGGGGGACAGACTCCCTGGGCGCCCCTATGGCTTACAGCAACATGTAATACTGGACAAAAAAACTATCATCGCAGCATAATTACAATCAAATTCACACTTCTTGCTGGATTTGGAACTTTTTCACGACTGATGGATTCTTTTGTAATAATAGGTTTATCTTCTTTGTGCAAGTGAAACCATTAATATCACTATCACTGTTCGAGCAAAATTTCTTCAATTTTCGCCAGTTGCGTGTGAGGCGGGGGGGGGGGGGTACAAGCTCATTAGAGCCTCACGAAAGGTTTGTTATCATATGCTATTGAAGAACCGCAAAGTTGCCAGTTAAAGTATTATTCAAGTCGTTCGTGCATACTTACCTTCTTCGAGAGTGAAATCTTTTCCAAGGTTCTTCAGCACATTCCAGATGTCTGTTGCCCCAATCAGTCCGAAGTTCTGGCGGTCGAAAATCTAAGGGCCATAACGTTCATCGTTAATAACACGTCTCTGGAACGTGCGTTTCTCTATCGTGAATCTATCTTGCTTCTACGCAGATCAACATACTTCGAATTACTTTCTCCCACCGAAACAATGCATTGTGAACATAAGCTGAGCTTCGGTCGCATCTTGTGAGGCGTTGAAGAGCCACCGGCTGGAGGTTGAGAGCACATGAATGGTCCATATGTTACCATGGGACCCAGCGTGGGGCTGAGGCCGCCTCGCTCGGTGTGTGCTGGACGCTCGACCCATCCAAGCCAATACACACATCGGCTCTGTGCATCAACTGAACCACCAACCATCCGCTCACAACAGTCCTAGTCGTATGGCAAGTGATGACACCCCAGATGCAGTAGTAGTGTGGATACATGCTGCCCATATCAGGAGCCTGGCTAACGGAGGGAATGGGTGAGTAAGGGAGTCCCCTCCTCCAACAAATAGACCTGTTGCCAACGCGTCAGCATGCCAATGGGTTGGACTGGTGATTCCCACCTCTGTGATTCCCCATCCCAAGGGCCATCAGACTTGACGGTGGCCCTGGAGTGTACCTCCTTAACCTCCTTATGCCGTTATGGCCGAACAGTTCTTTTTGGAAGGGCATCTATTGGGAGTCTTGGCTGTGAGGTCCTCCTCTGGCACAGCAGTCTGGCGATGCCCTTGCTCCAGCGAAGCTGGCGTAGGCTTAAAACAGCCCGCGCTATCTGACAACAAACTGACATGTGTGGCGCTCATCTTACCTGGAACGTTTTCCGGAGGGTGATGTCCCTCTCGTGAGCAGACTTCGCCTTCTCCTCACTTCTGGCTCGGCCAAACGCTTGCACGAAGTCGTCGAACGTGATAAGTCCGTCTCCTGAGAAAGGAAAATCGCGAACCATGAGCTAAGCACGACCTACTCTGATGCTACCAGTAGCACAGACTGGTTGGTGTGGAAACAGAAACGTACCGATTATTCATTCCATCATAGACGTTGATTTCAATGTTTATAAGCGGGAATGCAATTAATATTGCTATAAAAAGTAAGCAATGCGCATGGTAAAACATCGGTCATGGTATGTGAGTCTGTATGCATATGAAACACCATCTTAGGGTACCAGGCATAGCATTTAAAGAAGCAACAACATTCTATTATGGTGCGCCTGTCCTAGCAATGTCGTCGTCGATGGGCTTCCCTGGACTCACCGTCGAGGTCAGTTTTGGCCATGACGTCCGTCATCTCGCGGTCAGTGATGTTGAGCTCGATGCTCCTCAAGACGTTGGTCAGATGCTCCGAGGTGATGGTGCCGTCCTCGTCCGTGTCCAGCAGGTCGAACTGCCGCCGCAGCGCTGTGGATAGGTCAAGCGAGTCAAGCTGTTGCCCCAATATTGCGGCCAGGTCAAACGCATCAAGCTGCTCCCCAATATTGTGGACAGGTCAAACGCATCAAGCTGCTCCCCAATATTGTGGACGGGTCAAACGCATCAAGCTGCTGCCCCAATATTGTGGACAGGTCAAACGCATCAAGCTGCCATCTCAGCGACGTTTATGGACATGACGATTGATTAGAGGGAAGGCTGTCACACTGGAAAAGTTGGAAGATCAGCATATGTTCTTCCTGCCAGCACCCAAAAGTAATGAGAGCACTAGAACCTGTCACCAGCTACCCCATATCTTTCCAGTGAGATCCTGATACTTCCTACTTCCTAGAGACTTCCTGGAGACGGGGGTCTCTAGGAAATCCTTTGTACCCCCTCTAATTTCCAAACTTTGTTATCGGAAAGTGATCGACGAGTAGGGCCCGAAACCATCCCCACAGATTGATCCCTCCAAAAGTGATGTCACTAGGGGTATCTATGTGATTATGACTGACATCATGTTTTTGGCTCTGGGGAGTTCACTTTGTGGGGATTTTCAAGACAAAAATTATTTGGAATCAGAAGCGAAAGGCAAACTCGACCATGATCCTACATTTTTTCCCATCCAAAAATCCACCTTTTATTTGCTTTGATTTTGAAAATGTTATACTTTCAATTTTTGGGATTTTTTCTTTCTCTAGAGGATAGTGCGGACCGAGAAACGTTGCGTTAAGTCAACTTTCACTTCTAAAAATCGCTTACTTCATCCAGAATCTTCGATTTTAGCCCCATGGGCCAAATATGCAAAACTAATGTCATCCAAAAGGGGAAAAAATCAAAAATTGATGCAGTGCGTTTTGGTGCATCTGTGCATGCATTGGTGATAAGCACACACTGAAAGTTTCATTCAAATGTTTTTGTCCATTAAAGCGTGGTGGCTGGTTGAACTTTTTTCGATGTTACCTCACTTGACCTGGAATAACTCGTTGACCGTAGATGACCGGACCTCAAAATTTTCACACAACATGTAAAGTTAAAGTGGAAAAATGTGTGTCATGATTTGGCGCAGTTTCACTTCAAGGTAGCATTACACCACATGCAACTTCCATTTTGATGAATTATAGTCCTAAATTGAGGTAATTCGGTGCATCCCAGGTATGTTTTCATACACTACCTTCTCAGAATATGCCGGGGAAAAATTGTGTAGCATTAATATTAGGTGTTCATTCACATGTAGCTTCGGTGCAAAATTGTTTACGTTTGTGGGCTTACTGGCAACTTCCCCCTATGCATGGCCTGCACCTGGCCTCGGCCGCCGCACCAACTACATTATAGAAGCAAATAGCTTAAGCACGTCATCCTAAACAATAGTTGCAATAACGTCAATCTTAGCAGGAATAACGACTATAGACGGAATTGCAAATGGCAATATATGTGACTTGCCAAGGATCAGTCAATTACATGGTTTTGGTCGACCTGATACGTACCTAGGCCATTTTCATAAATACATACAATTTTAAGTTATTTCATAAAGGGCCCTTCAGGATAGCAATCCAGTTTCTTTCCTCCTTCGCAAGCAGGATACCCCTCGTTACTATGACTGGCGGGAAAAATCGATGATTCGGCGCTGCCACCAGGTGTGATTAAGGTTGGGTTAGCACAGTCGATAATACTGTACAATACTTTACTGTATTGTAGAACAACTTCACAACAAAATAAGACACCACAAAAATAGTTTCGTCGGTGTTCGAGACGTACACGATCAGCCTGGATGATCACATTTGCCACAAAGTTCTATGTTGATAAAGGTTGTCCACGGCCATATGGTCATTATAGGAAATCACGGCAATCACGGCAAGTAAGTGGGGGATGAGTTCCTCAAGCATTATGAAGCTTAACATTACGCCTATGGGCGTAGCATGGAAGGAATGACCCCACAAATTATCATGCACCCCTAACGCAAACCCTCCGTCTCCGTTCATGTCAGTATGGAAAATTGTCAGAAATTATGTAGTATGGAAAATGGTGAGGAAATTGCAAAATGTCAATACCAACTGCCTCACCTTGTCCTGGTCATGCCAATGTCCCTGTTGGACGCCACGTGTGTGGCGGACTTACATGCGAGCTCCTCGCCCGGGAGCTGAGCGGCCTGGGACACTGCTGTCTGCGCCATATCGCCGTGTGTGCGAGTGTGGTGGTCGGTCTGGCCGGACTGAGGTGACTGGCGTGCCGCCGCCGCCCAGGCCTTTTGTACGGCGTCTCGGCCGGTGACGTCAGCCAAGGGTAACCCCTGCCGTCACGGCCGGTAACGTCAGCCAGGAGCAGCCCCTGCCGCCACGGCGCCAACAGTCGGCCGAACATCACACTTAAAACACGCCAGCCCTGTGCACCGATTCAGAATACGCCAGCTCTGTGTCACCGACTCAAAACACGCCAGCTCTGTGTCACCGACTCAAAACACGCCAGCTCTGTGTCACCGACTCAGAACACACCAGCTCTGTTCCACTCAAAACACGCCACTCTGTGTCACCGACTCAGAATACGCCAGCTCTGTGTCACCGACTCAAAACACGCCAGCTCTGTGTCACCGACTCAAAACACGCCAGCTCTGTGTCACCGACTCAAAACACGCCAGCTCTGTGTCACCGACTCAAAACACGCCAGCTCTGTGTCACCGACTCAGAACACACCAGCTCTGTGTCACCGACTCAGAATACGCCAGCGCTGTGCACCGACTCAAAACACGCTAGCTCTGTGTCACCGACTCAGAACACACCAGCTCTGTTTTGCGCGACTCAAAATACGCCAGCTCTGTGTCACCGACTCAAAACACGCCAGCTCTGTGTCACATGCACTCGTTGACAGCTTCAAATGAAAACGATGCGGGACTCAGAAACGCCAGCCTGTGCACCGACTCAAAACACACCAGCTCTGTGTCACCGACTCAGAAACGCCAGCTCTGTGCACCGACAGTCTTGAAAAAAGCTGTGTCACCAACTCAGAATACGCCAGCGCTGCACCCACTCAAAAAGTCAGCTTGTGTCATTGTAACAGATCACACCAGCTTTACCGAACGCTGATGCTCGAATTGTAGACGATCGGGCCGGTTTTTGCGAGCAGAATTCGTGACATGCCTTTGACAGCTTCAAATGAAGCATGCGGGAGTTATGGCGATCAGAAAAAGCATGTCTTGATGAAAAGTTTAAAGTTGGGGGGGGGGGGGGGGGGGGGGCCCCACCAAATGGCTGTGGGGGGGCCTTAAATTAACATTGCGCCAATGGCTGTTGTATGGAAATAATCCATTCACAAAATTAGCATGCCCCTATCCAAAATACGCGGCATCGGCCATGCTGACACGAGCAATTCAATGACAAATGGGGCGATATTTGACGAGACTGCGACATTCGGTATCCAAAAAGGCGCATCGGAAATCGTAATACAAATAGTGCGGGATTGATTTGGGTTGTGGTGCATTCAAGTACGCTGATTAAAAAATAATAATGCAACATTGATGTGACAGCATCTTCTTTTCCCCTTTTCGTCTTTTTTCCTATCCATGTTGTCGGGCTTTGAGAGTATTTTGTAATTTAGGAACTAATGGTGACAAACCCATTAATATGCACATTGTTCGAACAGTTTCAGCGAAATAGGTTCATAAGAAGCATAATCACGGTTGTAGGGTGTATATTTTGTAAGTTACAAACAAATTAAATCGACGTAGTTTGAACCTGTTTGGCCGTAATACGCAATATTGGAATTAAGTTACGAATATGAGTTAAGTGCCCTAATCTGCAACAAAGAAGATGCAACTCTGAACATGAGACCTTTTGCTATGCGTGTACACTGATATGAAAGTTATATCTGTCGTGAAAAATAATTAATTGAGTGCTTTGTGACGATTCATGCCATTTAATCCATCCAGTAGTAATGTTTTGGCAACTCATATATTTTAATGCACAGCCGTATCCATCTATAATAGGACACTTTAAAGATTCATGACTATCGTATAATACGAACAATTTGCATGTAGACGTAATCATGTATTTCTTGTGAATGACTTACCATAGTAATACATACATACATACATATATGCGTATATGTATGCATGCGTAAATATGTATACCTACGTATGCATATATACGTGTATAATATACACGTATATATGTATATGCACTCTATATACACATGAATACATAACAATGACATATATCTGCCATTGCTAGAGACCACGAGTGTCCACACGAGGATGAAAATCATTTTACATAACAACTCGTGTACACTCTCGCGCACGTAGCCGCGCTCACGCACTCGCGCGCACTCACCCACGCTCAAGCACTAGCGCTATCGCATTGGCGCGCGCACACACGCGCACACGCACTCGCGTGTGCACGTGTGCGTGTGCACGCGTGCGTGTTCGCGTGCATGTTTCGCATGTATGCGTGAAACAATGCATATTCATAAAGTTGCGCATATTTCTTGGATTCCCAGCGTGACATCATCTGTCGTGATGCCATTCCTGCGCTTAGATAGCCATCACGCTGTCCATGGCCACAAACCTGCTTGCTGGCTTTCGTAGCCAGCTTCACTGCTCGTTCCACAGATTGCGTGGGGTATGGAAATTCCGTTGATCTCAGCTTGGTGCGTTGTAACTCCTCTAGTTCGTTGACTGTCAGCTTGGTTGTGAGCATCGGAGCATCGCTCTGAGCTGGCTGAGGCAGTAGTCGAAGAACCTTCTACAGACCAGTCATACTAACCTCTTATAATGCAAGCAGTTCGTCAGGGCATGGCACTCTCCGACTTTGCGAATATGAAACCCGGTCCTTTATGCCATTCCCAGTGGCTTACCCTGGCACCGCGTGTCTTCCGGCTGTACATCAGCCAGTACGGTCCTACCGGACAAAATGCGAGTAATCTAAAGGACATTGCGACGTACATAATTAGCAACTACTATCAAATATTGTGTGCTATTAAGCTGAGGCCAACGACAGGACCGCAGCACCTATACGCACATGTTCAGCTACTTCATTATCTACCCCAGCATGTGAGGGTGGTAGCTCTGTAGTACATAAAGTGAAACGCTTATTGTTTAATAGTGAGAATATGATCCGTGTGATAATGTGACACTGTGAGAATATGCTTGCGCGCACGCACTCGCGGGTGCGCGAGAGTGAGTGCACGCTGGTGCGCGCTAGTGCGTGCGCGCGGGTGAGTATGCGCGCGAGTGTGAGTGCGCGTGGGTTAGTGCGTACGGGTGCGTGCGCGCGAGTGCGTGAGCGCGGCTACGTGTGTGCAAATGTGCATGAGTAGTTGTATAAAATGTTTTGCTTCGTATGGGGCCTCGCGGTGTCTAGGAATTACAAGTTTATGTATATGTTTGTATGTATGTATGTATGTCATAGTCAGGTAAGGCATTCATAAAATTCATGATTACTTTATGTTTAGAGTTACATATTCTCTGCTGCAGATTGGGGTACTTCACATATATTCCCAACTTAATTTTAGTGTTGCGGATTATGGCGAAAACGGCTCAAAATACGTAGTATGAATTTGTTTTTAACTTTCGAAATATTCATCCCACTACCCTAGTTATGCTTTTTATGGACTTCATTAGCTGAGAGAGTTCGAACAATGTGCATGTTCATGGGTTTGGTACTATTAATTCATAAGTTACACAATACTTCCAAAACCCGACAACATGGGTTTAAAAAAAAAAATGGGAAAAGAAGAAGATGTCACATATATGTTTCATCATCATTTTTCAAATCAGCGTATTTGAATGCACCAATATCCAAATAACAAATACCGTACCATAAGTCCTACGATTTCCGATACGCCTCCGTATCCAAACACGAATCATCCACGCACATAAATAACGTCATGAGCTGAAGGTGACATGTGGAAAATATGCTGTCACGCCAACGGTCTGTTCCTATTGCCCTGCCGCTCTGTAGTCTCTTTTAAGTCAAATTACGGCAAGGTACGGCGGTCTGGTAAGTAATGTGCTTATATGGTAACGTGAAAATCTAACGAATCGGGGCAAATTAAAAGCAAACTGCAGCAATTAATTTGATTACATACATCGATATTTTGCTTCCCGAAAACGGACATCAGTTACTTGTCCCAGTTCATCATGGCAATGATATATAAACTGCATACAATGAGGAACTGAAAACTGACACACACTGGTATGCACTGTTATGCATGCATGAGAGAGCCTATCACTTCAAAATTATTATATTTGGTTTTCTCTTCTTTGGCGCTTCCGCGATTGCATACATTGACGATGTTGTGCGAGCAAAGGCAATAAACTGTGCTGCTGCTGCGTTGTAGAGGCCGAATCTGGCACCATGGTAGACAGGTCGAAGACCATAGTTGACAGGTCCAGGTATGATAGTGGACAGGTCCGGGACCTTGGACCTTAATATGCAGGTCCGGGACCACATTGGACAGGTCCCGGATAATAGTGGACAGGTCTGGAATGATAGGGGACAGAACGCTTCATCACCTGCTGCATCCAGACTGTTCGTGGCCCACGTTAAAGCAGTCATATTGCGTCCAATTCCGTGGGAAGCGCAAGTATTTCAGGAACAAGCAAAATCGATTTTGACATTAAAACCTTCGTCTATGATACATCGCTGTGTATACTGGCATGTACTTGACTGTGCAAGTATTTCAGAAACAAGCAGACTCGATTTCGCCACTAAAACCTTCTCCCGTGATAAGGCACTGTGCACACCGGCATGTATTTAGCAGTGCACGTGCATTTTCATTTGCAATTTCACGGGGATACCAGCACAGAGGAGAGAACTAGCTGTATGTAAGAGACACCAACAAGCAGCTGTTGGTAAGACGTGGAGCAACAGAGCAGTCAGCGTGGCAAGACACCATGATGCTAACACCTGCTTTGGGATGGCCATCGCGATGCACTTGGGTGATGGGGTTCAACCTGACTCCCTACTCAGATCTCAGAAACTAATGAAGCTAGACCAATGCAATTAATAAGGTGGCTTGTTGGACCGTCACCTATGCAGGTGTGAAGTACTTTGGTGCAGAGTTGATTTTATGGGGCTCAGTCAGTCTTTGCTTCCTGCGCGAAATATATTGGACAAATTGTTAGTTTGTAGTTATAATTGTGCTATAGAATGCAACCTTGCGCAGCCAGCAGATTTATATACACATTTGACAATTAACGTATGCTTATTCATAGAGCTTTTTCGTATAGTTCAAATGTGTTGTAACGTGTAGCCGAGCATCTAAAGACAGCATTTTGCGCCACTTTGGTCCGAAGAACTGCATCCAATAATACAAACTTCATTTTTTTCCACTTTGATTCGTAAGGAGCGGATACTTCAGCACATCATTTAGACTATGGGGGCTATTGGCACTTTTTGGGGATAAATCAAAACATAACATACCTTTGTATAGCTCTCAATATGCGCAACAAGAAAGGTTCGAAGTATGCTCCTCAAAGATCCCCATCATAGACCCGAGATCAGACACGAGGATTTCGACCTCGGATGCCAAGTTGGATCTTTGAGTGCCAGTCTGGGGTTGACTCCAAATCTGAAGTGCATTTGAGTTGGAACGAGCCGGTGTACCTGTTCGAAAAATAAAAACTCCCGAGTTTTGAACTTTTGAAACTTTTGAACCTAAAATTTTTAAAATATCCATTGATTTTTGTATTCTACTTTTGTTTTCTAAAAAAAGAATGTTTTGAGCTGAATAGCAATCAGAAATGAAAATAAATGTCACCTTTGCCCGGAAAAAAGTAGACGGGTTTGCCCTAACTTGCTATTACAGTCCTACTAGGCAATGACAGTTAACACTGACGGCACCAAACGAGAAATCCCAACTCTCCGAGATAGCAGTTTTGTTGTATCCATTGAATTCAACAAACGCTGGATATTTACTTTTGATATCTCCATATAGAAACATATAGCAGCCATTTAAATCTGTGAAGTGGATTTGGAGGTTAGTTCACTCAGATAAACCTAGGTCGGTAACCTTTGACGACCTGACACCAAAATGTTGGCCCAACACGCAGAATTAATGTGGAAACAAGTACGCCCAATTTCGCCTTGGTGGCTCGCCCCATTTTTGTCGCTGTCGCAAATATTAGCCTGGGGACCAAAAACTCAATGTCCAGTCAATGGCCGGCTAAGTAGTACATTTTGAACAAGATATACATTTCAAGTTTAATGTTGACATGATCTCATTACTTAACTTCGAGCCGCGTTTTTGTGTCATGTTTTCTTTCGTTGGCTATAAATACATCCAGATGAGAACATTGGGTGTATCCCTGAAGCTGGATATTTGACGATACTTTGAACGTTGTAAAAACGGCACTTCCGGAACCGGTGACCTAACATTGACCTCGTCCAACTTGGTGACCGTCGATGTCTGAGAAAACGAATTACCACTGAGAGATCCGCTGTTCAATCATCGTCAATTATCTCCATGGTGATTTTCGCAGCGACGCGCCGTGCTGTTTTCTTTCCTTTCGAATAACCTCAGGTCAGATCAATTTCACTCTCGCTCGAGGTGGGTGTTGCTAAAGGTGACACTGTGCACGAAACAAGGCGAATCACAGCAAGAACAGCAATCATCGGGCGCCAGGTGGCCAGTGGGCGCGCATTGAGCGGGCGCCAGCTGTGCGTGAGACGGAGCGTGAGATGCCGCGCGACTCACCACCTGACACCTGTTGGGTGGCCTGACCAGTGCAGTGGCGCCGAGTCGGCTCTGACGCTCGGCCAGCGCAGACGGCGCAGCCATGATGGACGTCCCCGGCCCCGATACACACCGCCGGTGGCTGCCAGAGCAGGCGGAGAGCAGCCTGCTGAGTGAAGCTGCTGGACGGGGCAGAACATTTCCACCCATCAGCAATCTGGGGCCAGATCGGACGGCGTCAACGCCAGAGGGTGCGCGGACAGGCCGAAATCGCAGCAGAGGCACGATCGGCCAGTCCCTGGAGCAGGCAGAAGCGCAGCTGAAGTGGGCGAAGGTACACGCGACACCACCGCTGACTCGTAGCAAGAGTCCGGACTAGTGGGCGCCGACCTTCTGGTGGGCGTACGGCTGGTGTGGATGGCGCAGCTCTCCGTGCCCGGGACGACATCAGGCGGTTACCGGAGCAGCCGTGGAGCAGCCACTGTCAGGCCAGTCGGCGCCGAAATGTCGGTCAGTGAGATGACCAGTGGCACGCGATGATGACACGGCAGGTGACACGCGTCGCTTCTATACAGCACCCACTTGAAATGCGATGAACCTTCGTTTGCAATGGAGCATCCAAAAGCAGACCGCATGAGTATGCTCTACATGCTTAGATTGGAATCTCCACAAATATAACTGATGATGCATGACTGATGATGCATGAAGCAGAGTTTGCATTGCCTTGCTCGTGCATCGACTACGCTTCGAAACCTCAAAACCAATGGCTTTTCCAAAACCGATGACTCATGCACGATTCACTACACTGCAATTTGTGTAGCAGTGTGGTGTGCCGTGCTCAGAGTCACGTGATTATCGGCGTGCGTGGCGGTGTGCATGGTAGGTTCTCCTGGTGGCCACTTGTGTGAGATCGACGAGCGAAACCGCTGGGATTTCACCGGAACTCCCCACCACCACCACTCGGTCACACGCGATGTCGGCGCGGACGCGGAAGGACGGCGGAACTCCCGGAGAACTTTGGGAATCTTCGCCGCAGCAGCATGGGCAATGAACGAATTAGCAGCGTGAACCAGACCAAGGTCAGGCAATGACAATGAAATACAGGACAAAAGTTGCGCACGTTGGCGGCCAATTTGGAGACCGCAAGCACCGCCGTCAGACCAGCCCACGTGTCTGGCTCTGGTCAGCATGGGGTGAGCCCCAAATCCATTTCCACAATTCAATGTTCGCGTTCAGAATGCAGTGCGTTTCATGCATCCGGGTATCCATGGTTCATGGAAATTCTCTTTCAATCTGTAGTGGTTTTAGGTCGAATGCGGAACTTTTTTTGAACTAAGCGAGTGAGTTTTGAACCCCTACCCCGCATATACACTGGTGTAGGCCAAGGTCACCAGCCGGGGTAAAGCTAGTCTATGCGCAGGCACGATGTTATGCTACGTCATAGGTCACCGGCCTTATATTCACAGGACCAGGCAGATAATCGACCCTACAACACCATCTGAGTTAAGGTGGGTGATAGTGGGGAATGATGTTCCCCATTCCACCTTAGCTTTGTCCTCGCACAACTCGTTTCCAAACAGACCCATGACATTGTGTTTAATATGCACTGAAGCTTCGAAGAATTGATTTTTTAATGCCTCGAATCTAATTTCCTTTTGCATATGGAAGTGCGGCTGGCCTTTTTCCAAAACCATAGCAAAGGCGTCGGAATCCGACGCCGAACCTATAGTCACCGGGGTAAAATGCCGCATGCGGTGGGGTAAAACGTCACATGCGATATGGTGTAAAGCCAAATGCGGTAGGGTAAAATGCCACATGCGGTAGGGTGTAGGCCCACATGCGGAAGATGGGCGCGAATGATCAACTCTGGCCGAAGCGCCCGAAGGCCAAAATAATTAACTAACTAACACATGCGGAAGGGTAGCCCCTGTTGGCGGGCCGCCCAGAAGTGCTACTCATGGCCGCCCGGAGGTGCGACCCGCCTGTCGAGGTGACCCGCTGCATTGGCATAGTCGGGGCCCGCCTGGTCAGTGGCATGATTCCATTCTGTTTCTGTGGGGCAGCTGAGGATGGGTGACTCCAGAGGTGTGCTGGAGTAGGAACGCCATATGCTTCCTCAGGAGAACCTTACAAGTGTCAAAACAGAAAGGAATGTTTGTGTTTGTGATATATATATATATATATATATATATATATATATATATATATATATATATAATATATTTATTTATTTATTTATTTAAATTTATATATGTGGAGATACATATTACGTTGTAGTGATTTGCAACAGTTTGCCCCCACAAAGAGGGGCATGAGTTAAAATGAAGAAAAATCTGATATTTTTCAAAGCTGATGACCACTTTTGGATCCTGCCCACCCTCTTCAAACAGCTTATCTGGATCTGCCAGTGGCGAAGAACTTCAGAAGCCTACTTGTAAATATGTGATAATGGTGGACCGCTTGATGGATAATGTGTTCAAGTAGGTTGGTTCAGGTCATGACATCTGCCTAGATTGACATTATTCCAATGTGAGGTCTTCAGTAGGTACAGGTAGGTAGCTACATAACTGCACCCAACACTCAAGCCTATTTGTTGTTCCTAGATCGAAATTACAGCACCCCAAGAATATCATACTTGATGTCTACCCGACACAATATGACTATACAGACTAGAAACGATGCAATCAATCCTGTGCAATATGAATTCCAATCTGAACTTCCAAATTCCCGAATTTCAAATTACACCAAAGTGTCGGATTGGAAAATGTACTGGAAAACGTAGCAAGAGCTAACAAGTATGCAGGTAGTAAGACACAAGCATGAACAATGGAAACACAAATGTAATACTATAGGAGACATCAAACACTGGACATGCTACATGGTAAATATGAGGGTGAAAGTCGTACATATTTACCATAGGACTACACAGGGCACCCTACATGTTGGGTGGTGCTGCATGACTGTCAACTCTCACAGTCTAATGTGAATATTATGGAAAGAAGACTGGCATATCAAATGCATTCATGCAATGATGCTGATTCATGTGATGGTGATGCCATGTCCAGTAGGAATGACCATGTACAGACGAAAGTACGGGGAAAATATTGGCGAAGGAAGATGAGAATGAAGAATTGTTCGCTTTTGTGTCATCTGCCACCCAGCCAGTGACATTTGCTACACTGCTACTGCCAAATTAACAGTGCTAGAACTATTTTAAGGTAATCTTAGATGTAGTTTAACCCGAGAACTGTAGGGGGAGGGTGAACATATACCCTTTCCTGATATTATTTTTTCCATAAGAAATGTCGAAGCGCTGGGATGCCGCATGAGATGTATACAAGTTGCTCTTTTTGAAAGTACGTCAATGTCTCCATTTCGTGAACAGAAATTGCAACATCAAAGCTGTTCAAGTATCACTATTCGAGCGCCGAGAAGCAATTAAAAACGCAAAATTTCATCATTTCATTTCACAGTGATCAGTTGAGATACAGAATCAGTGCTTTTATTGACATGTTCATAAGCTTCGAATTTATCTTATAGAGGACGCAGTAGAGCACCTGCTCTATTTATTTCATGAATACGAGAAAGCAATGCGGGTGCCGGGCCATGTCAAGTCTGCTCCCTGCATCAAAGACAACGTACCGGTGGTGGAGGGCGGGGAGGTGCTAACATTAAGCACAGCGACAGATGGAGAAGAAAGGCTGCTTCTATGTGACACGTTACTGTCGTCGCTCAGCCGATCCCCACGCGCTGTCCATGTACCGCCTTCGCCATCCTGCAGGCTGTGGGCTGGAGACGGGCAGGCTTCGCGAAGTTCCTGAGAAGGTCGCATTGTTGATGTAAGAATGTAAGGCTGGGGTGGTGTCACGGGCCCTCCAGGGTGCAGGCTTCATGCGCAAAGGTTCTTCACTGCCGTGTTATGCTTAGCCTGGATATTTATTTGCTGCAGCAATATGTATGCCTGCTCTGCGTCTCACGCGTTTGTAAGTGAAGAAAGGAGTGAATATGATCAGCTTTTGTTGGATAACGACCGTATGCTAGCGAGCCTGAATGATTTAATCTGATTTCCGTTCGAGGAAAATCTTATGAAGGGATCAAGTTAAATGCCAGAAATGACATCAAACTCGTACCCATCGTACTCGTTCATATCAATGGTGATATGAACCCCGTCAATGATTATAACTTTATAATTATTGATTGTCTATGAGCAACAAAACAAAGGTTACACCAAAAAGCAGCTGGTATGCGGAACAAGGGTAGAGGGTCATCACGCAAACGATAGGAGTGGGACCAGGAGTAGTATCAATCCTCGTACTAGGAGCAGGAGCATCATGTGACGCATGGGGGTATAAGTGAGTTACCTTGAGATTAAGGGCAAGTATCAAATAATGCGTGAGGTAGCAAGCGTACGAGTATCCGATGTGACCGAACATTCAGAGTATGGCACTTGAATATCTTCCAACTTAATGGTAAGCATCGGCAGACAATATCCGGCGAAGAGCAACCATAAAATAGTGACTTTTGTGTTGCGAGTTATTAAAGAGAGCACCGATGAATAAAAGACGCGAAAACGGACGATTGACCTCTACTTGCGGATGCAATGCCACAGACAAGCCCCCAAACAACTCGAAATGACAATAGAGTAACTCCTGAAAGGAGGGTAGGTATCCGAGAGAAACGCTGCGATGGATGGCAATAGCGAGAGATAAGGAGAGAGAGAGAGAGAGTGGGGGGGGGGGGGCAGAAACAGATGGAGCGGGAAGACAGAGACAGAAACAGCGACAGGGAGAAAGAGAGTTTCTTTGTGGCGGAGAGTTATTATGGTGAATAGCCATCGGATATACGATTACCGGTAAAGAGTAATCTGTAAGTTAAAAGTAACGGATAGATGCTACATCCTATTGGCATGAGGGTTACTATATATTATATAGTAATCATGGTGCCAATATTAATTCATTGATCATTTGGGTTTAGGGGCTTGCGACTACAGGGTCACTTAGCGCCCATAGCAAATTCATTGTTCAAACCGTTGTATACTACGTACCCTGTACAGCAATTATCCCTCCCGTTGTATCTTGGTGGTAAAGTCACGGATATATAGAGCAGCATTTCACAGCAGATAGGAATGTGAAGAGCTTTCCGGACTCAAAGACCTGTGATTGATCACCGAAAACTGTCAGGAGGGAGTGAGCCTGGCCACTCCCGAAATGATGTCGACGCTTCAGGCAAAGCTTCGGGCATGAAATCAGAACGTGACGAACTGTTAGTGCTACACTACATCTATGACACAGTGGCATATTCTCACCATTGAGTAAGTAGCCATGGCTGACGTGAGTATGTCCTATGCGTAGACGGCACACCGTCACCTCGTCTCGCCTTGCCCTACGCGAGCAAGAGACCTACTGGCCGAGATACGGCTTTATTGTCCGTAATATATTTGAGACAAGCTCGTCCCAGCTCGCTCGCCACTTGCTTGCCAGAAAAGCAGATATCCCTGGATAGTAGTCGCCGGCAGAGATTGGGAATGCTTTACGCAAGGGAGCCTGTGCCGTTCGTCTAGCAGCAATGTCGGCTTGTTCATTGCATTCGATGCCTACGTGGCTAGGAACCTACCAGAACGGCTTGGACGTGGAAGATTTTCATGCCTGATCTAATAAAGTCAGGCGGCGGAAGATATATGCTAGAGGGTTTGTGGGATTAAAACTCTGAAGTGCCAGAAGGCTGTTCAACGAGTCTAATAAAATGACATGATATTCTTCATCCCCGATTTCTATGACAGCCATTACTTTATGAATTGCCACTAACTCCAACGTGTAAACGGGTGCAAGCTTCAGTAGCGTGAACAATCTGGTGTCTGTGTCGCTTACAAACACAGTTCCAACCCCAGCGTCTGTCTTTGATCCATCCGTGAATGTTTTGGCGTAGCTATCATGCAATGTCGATAAGTGCTCCAAAGTCCGTGCTCGAAATTCATTTGGGAGAATATCCCCCTTTACAGACGTTAGCCAGTACGAGATCTATCCTCGGTTCCAGTGAGATAAATCTCCGTGGGGATGTTAAGACCTGCGGGGCGCGTTTCACATTGCGAATTTCTAAGGGACTTTCATCAAAAAGATCACGAATTCTAATGCACAGAGGTCAGTACATACGGGTGCCATTGTGTGAAGGAAAAAAATGATAGGGAATAACGGTAGAACACTCTTTGGTGAGCTAGGTGTGCGGAAAACGGCGTAATTTGCATGCATAGAGCATCCCGAGCATCTGTCTCCTCAGGGAAAAGGGAGGCTCGTTGACGTCCGCCAGAAGGCTCGCGGTTGGCACAGTCTGGAATGCACCAGTCACATTCCTTATAGTTGTATGGTGAACGACACCAATAACACGCTTTCCGGATGTACAGGCGCCGTCATAAACAAAACAAGCATAATCTAGCTTTGAGCGGATGACTGGTAGAGAAGTAGCAGTGTTTGTCTGTCACTTCCGTACGATGTTCGTCCTACACATTTTAGAGTATTCAGAGCCACAATGCATTTGTCACGAATAATTATAAGATGTTCCCGGGAAAACAAACGGCTGCCAAAATACATTCCTAGAAACTTAAATACAGTGTGCAATTGAATGGGTTCACTGAACAGCATCAGTGTCAAATCACGACAGTAACGACGGGGACAGAAATGCATTGCTACTGTTTTTGTGGTGGGTCACGTAAAACCATTCATGGTGCTCCACTTCTGGAGATGGTTTGTCGCGAACTGAAGTTGTTGCAATCAAGTAGAGGCTCTTGAAGAAGAGGACCAAATGGCTATATCACCAATAAAAAGAGATATACGAATACTTGAAGAGGCACAGCAAAAACGTCATTAATCATGATTGCGAAGAGGACAACACTCAGCACACTGCCCTGCAGAATTCCATTTACGAGTTGAAAGCGTGCAGATAAATGGTTACCAATGCTGACACGAACAACCCGTTTACTATAAAGTTTTGTAAGAATGTGGCCATTCGACCGCGGATTCTACTTCTTTGAAGCTTAAAATAATGGCGTCAGGTCAAAACGATGGCGCCAGGTCGTGTCGTACGCTGCTTCAATGTCAACCCCCCTCCCCACCCACAAAAAACACATCATTGACATGTTGTTTCTGCTTATAAGCCGCACGGATCGAGGTGTCCAAAAGTAAAAATGGTCAACGGTACTTCTGTTTCTTCTGAAGCCACACTGTTCGTTTGGAAACAAAATCGACTTTCTAGATACCACGCCAGCCTAATGTTTACCATTGTATCCATTAGTTTGCCAAGTGAAGTTGTAAGCGATATGGGGCGGTAATGCGATGAATGTAATCCGTTCTTCGTGGGCTTTCTGATTAGGAAAATAATTGTTTCGCGCCAACCTTCCGGGGAAGTGCCTGCTTCCCATACTCGGTTGAAGGTGTCCAGCAAAGCTGCCAGTCCCTGGGGTGGAAGCCGCTTCAATACATGGCATTGTGGATCTGATCCGGCCTCTCGTCAACAATTCTTAAATTCTTAAGGCGCTAATCGTGGATGTCAGCTCAGTCATTGCAAATGGGTTATTTTGTCAAGTGATTGTGAAGTGATAAAATAAATAGGGTTCCTCTCACAATGCGACGTAAAACGCAAAACATTTGGATGAATGTTTCCACTACGACGTGTTCAGAGATAATACGGCCATTATCATCGCGATATCTGACAGGTGGGCAATATCAGCGTCTCCTACGCTCAAGACGGGGAGAGGAACTGACGAGAACGAGAATCAAGGGGGTTCTGGAGGTGCCTAAATCATAATATACTAAATGGGCATACGGCCGGCCTGAAATCGGATTCAATTACCGTGAGGTATAACGTTCCATCCTCCCACCACGGGGAGTCCTAGATATGCATTCGTGGAGTGATTATTAGTGTTCACGGAAATTGGCTGGGAGCATCGTTGGAGAACTTCTCCTGAAATATTTAATCAAGCTGATGCCCGTTGGCCTTGCAGATGTTCCACTGCAGTGGCATCGTTTCCAAAATAGCACCGCAACGAAATTCTAACAGGATTGGAAAATGGTCGCTTCCGAGAGGGTCATCATCTACGGACCAAAAACGGCGATGGCTGATTTAGGAACTACAAAGTACAAAACTCTAAAGCTGATCGGTTTCTCGATGGTAGCGTTATATGTGTCGGAGAACCTGTGTTTAGTAAGTACAGCAATTCGTCGATTAAAAGGATTTCATATGTCTACCACAGGAGTTAGAAGTGAGAGAAACCCAGAGAGTACGATGAGAGTTAAAATCACCGAGAAGCAAAACGGGAGGAGGAAGTTCCAGCATAAGGCTTCTGAGCTCGGCAGAGCGGAAAGCATCTCCCGGGGGCAGATAAAGTGAACACAATTATATAACAATGTGGTGAATATGCAGGCGTACGGCTACAGACTGTAGTGTTGACTACAATGCCATTTCTCGAGTAAGTGTTCCATAGTGGACAACCAACATTACAGCCCCACCGTGTGCAACGATGTCAATGTTTGCGTTCTTTCCGAAATATATAATATGCACAGGCTCGAGCACTGGATACTAATTGAAAGCTTCGTTTCCTAAAGGCAATAGGCCATCTATGATATAAAACCCTCTGCAGGTCAGTACAATTTGGTCTAAAACCACGCATGTTCCACTGTAAAACTAAAGGCGATATGATGGTGAGTTAATGTAAGACTGGAAGTGTCTAAAAGTGTTCCCCAGAGGGTTCCAGGTGACTCCTAGCGTGGCCGAGTGAGGTCGTTCTCGAGCGCGACCGCGGTGAGCCGTCCCGTGGAGGGAGCCCTGACCCCGGCAGGTCTCGCTTCTGAGGGACGCTTAGCTGCTGCGGAGGCTAGGGAAGACCCATCTCGTGCTTATAACTGATTCTTCCAACGGTGCCTCCACTCGCCTTCGAGGCGATGGTGTGACCGACCTCAGGGGAGGGGCATTTTCTACACCTTGGTCCTTCGCTCGTACCTTTTCCATATGAGCCAGTCGTGCCCTCTTCGCCTCGCGGGTGCGCCTTTCAGCTTCCTGATAGAGTAAGCTGATGTCGGAGATTTGAATTCGTCGGATGTTTCGAGACGGCGTTGCAGAGGCGGACGTGAGAGCTGAAGGTGAGGTTGAGGCCTGGCTCAAGAGAAGGGAAGAGGATTCACGAAGTGAGGAAGTGGAGAGGAGGGATTTGGAGGTGTTGGTGCGTTGTGGAGGCGGCGAGGAGAAGTTCGAGGACGGACGGAAAGTTCGTGGTGGATGGGGAGGGGCTGGGCTTGGGTGAAGGGGACCGAGCAGGCCTCTTAGATCGTTCTCCTGAATCCACTCCCCACCCCCAGAGATTGGTCGGGATGAGGCCTATGATGGGTCATCAGCACATCGACTGGTGGTGGGTGGGACTTCGGTCGCCTCAGCGTCATTTTGTATGGGCTGTGTGACCATAACTTTGGCATTTAAAACACCGTATTGGGTTTGCGTTGAAAACTCGTACTTTCACACGTGCATAACCCGCTCTTATCTCGGACGGCACGCCTGTTGTGTTGAATGTCAAACTGATATTGTTTGTCGGAATTGTTTCTGCACCTCTCCTCACTCTCATCTTTCTTTCTCCCGTCACCCCGAACTCCGACAATCCGTCCACTATCTCGTCCTCGGGTGCGTCCCTCAGGCCGTAGCAGTTTATTATCCATCGCGAGTTGTTTTCGGTTTGGTGGGGTTTGACTTTGATCTTAACGGTCTCATCAATTTTCATGCCGCCTTTCCGCATGCTATATACCGACTTGAACACCTTCAGTACATTCTGCGACTCCCTTGCTAATACGAACTCAACTTCAATAGCGCCATCCTTCAGCTTTTCACAGCAGACAATTCTACCAAATCTGTCGCATCCATCTCTCCTATAAAAGGGGGACAGCGACACGTTATCCTTCGTGAGTCCTCGGAAGATGAGGATACGAGAGGTATTGCATACATTGTTTAGGCTACCCTCCGGGCCAGGCAAGCTTTCACCCGCGGCGGGTTGGAGGATGGTTTGGCCCCTAAGAAAGGACCAGGATATTTTTTTTGTGGATACCATGTAGTGAAATAGTGTTCCGCTCCTCATGACACCCCACCACATAGGCGCACTACTGGGGAACGCCTTTAGCCCGCGGACGGGAGGACGCCAGGCGCCCGAGGAGCTATGTGGGGCAGGTGACGCCATCACCCGGCCGGGAGAGAGACTCACCACCTCGGCCAGGATCCAGCGCCGCCCACCCCTTGACCCCTGCCGGCCAGGCCAGCTGGTACTGGACGGAGGCCCAGACCTTCGGCCTCAGGCGACATGTCGCTTGGCCCGTCGTATGGGGCCCTATGGGCCCGCCAGCTCCTCCGGAATATCGGGACCAAAGAAGTGTGTTGGTCCCCCGTCACAACCAGCACCGTGCGGCGGGGAACCTCAACCTCCAGGACCCCGTCAACCCCGGGGGACGGGCCGAGGGGGCACGACTACCCCGATCAAACTGAACGGGAGGGCAAAACCTGGGAAGTTATCCCACCTGCTCATAGTAGGGAGGGCTGGCGTGGCAGGGACAGGTGAAGGGCATGGATGTTGAAATGGGATGAACATTGGAATGGAAGCGTAGGGATGGAGGATGAGTGAAGCACTCCTAGTCTGGCCTCTCACCCTTGGACTAATCCGCCGGTTCATTGGAGTACATAGTACCCCCACCACCACCACCACCACGGTAAGGTGGTGTTTCGTCGATGGGGGCATTGTGTCAAGAGCAAAAAGTAAGGGTAAGCCTGTCGTCCTGGAGTAACTGTACTCGCAATATGAGAGTTACATAACGATGGCCCAGTGTGGTTGGTATGGGGTGTGTGCGTAGCTATCCAAGCTTAGCCGGCTAACCCTCGAATCGAGGGTGAATTCGTCTTCGGTGCACCTTTGTACGTTGTTGGGCAATCAAATACCCCAGGTATTCACCACTCCACAAGTACGTCGCATTTTCCACACATTTTACCATATCGCTCATCACCCGGGCTGAACTTTCCCGAACAATGTGTACGTGCTGCAGAAGCCAGGTGGCCGACGCAAACAGCGGCCACCACCTGTGTTGACATGGCTCCCACTCGCCAGACGCGCCGCCATGTTGACTCAGCCGCAGGCAGGTGCATGCCTGCCTCCCTGTTGTCCGAGTTAAAAGCCGTCACGGGTGACGTCGGCGGAGGTACAAAGGGCGCCACCACCGCACCGAATGGTCGCTTCGTGCCACGTCACGTCTCCGGGACGCAGTATGCCGACTGGAGGTGGCAAATGTAAGGACTGAAAGCCCGGTCTGAACGCCCGGTCAGGACCGACGGGCTTTGACCGGTCTTTGGAATACATACCGGGCTTCCAATCGGTCTGCATGTTCATTAAAAAAGAGCTGAAAGCCTCAGTATGGTAATTAGGCAACTTCTGAGGATCATTTTAACATTCCATCCATACATTTTGTCGTATGGATTCAACAATCTGATGAAAAATATTCAAATAATTGCAGGATATTTGCTATACAAATTGTTCAAAACGGCAGTTGATCAATGACATTGTTCACTAGCTCAAACATGTTCAAGTTATGCAGTGTTTAAGAGCATAACTTTCAACTGCAATAGTTGTCAGCAAATGTTTCAATTGGTTTCGCCATATATCAAACCATAGAACATGATTGGAACCAGGTCAAAATGCCTAATACATTGCAAAAAAAACTATCATTGTAACACATGGCTTCAGCAAAATTTTCCAGCAAGATTGCATGACAATATAACCAAACTCCATCATCTTCCTCAAAATGCGTTAACCCACAATGCAAGGAAAAAAGCAAGTATTTTCCCCGTAGGTAATTCTTTTTGCACTGGTAGGCTTCCATGGTTAGCAACACAATTCCAAAATAAAGCATATCCTAACTGCATGGATTAATATCTACACAAGTACCTAATCCTAAGACATAAAGTCGTGACCACAAGGAAGAATTCATTCTTCATCTTTGAACAATCTGTATCTGTAAAATAGTGTATTGTACAGTAATATGGTGTAGCTGTAGGTTCCGTCATTTTAGGCTTCGTGCTACTCTTCTTGATATTAATTAGCTTTGGTGTTAGCTGTCCACTACCTAGGTACTTAGCACATATAATAATGCATTAGCAGTGAATTGAATTCACAGCAAAAACAATCTGGGAACAGCACGACATATTGGAGAAATATGGGGACACCCCATCCACCAACCTGTTCCATCAATTAGTTTACCTTCAATCAAAGTTATTTTATAGGGTTGGTTGCTTGTGGATGTGTTGTAGCTTTTTGTGTAATAAATGCACTACATGTGTAATATTTTGCTGCTTCTGTACTATTTTGCAGGTCCGTATAGCTATTCTAAAAACTATCAATTGCTGACGTCTCTACATTCTATATGTCCTATATGTTCTACGTGGTAAATCATTATTGACGCCTGGTTATTCCTTAAGTCAGTACGTGCCTGGAAAATCGGCAAAATAAATATGATAGCACAAGCCATTGCTAGTATAAAATCAAATATTTCATCACACATGTGGAGAAAATAGACAAGGAAATATATATATTCTTCCTGAAAATTGGCAGCAACCTTCGACCTTTCTCTTTTTCTTGTGGCTTTTTTTTAATCATCAGCGCATTCAATGCCGCAGGCACCGAGATAAAACGTAACAAGCAATTTTTAAACTGACATTTTGGTTCTTAGAAGAAAAACGTCATGGCATCCAACAGGAAAACTCAATGTTGTGGTGACGTCATTATATGACTGTGAACGAAAATAATTGTGCAACGTTGAACATACCTTGAAAGAAATATATGTCAGGCACATAATAACAGCGATGCTAAGGGAGGCCATATATATGGTTTTCATAGCATATTATGATAAGGTTGAAGACTGAATAATATTACAAGTTGAATTTCTGAATCTGATAGAGGTATGGTGATATGGTATGATTATTAGATACATGGTGCCACATTCGACAGAGTATGACTCAGAAGAATGACTGACTCAGAACGGAATGACACAGAATGAATCAAACTTTGGTGGTTTGACTCTTAAGTTTGCTATTCTTAGATTGAGGATGGCAATCGATTCGGCAATGCTGCTGTTTTTAAGTATTGTTTTGTATTTACCATGTTGTTATCCTTGCCTTCCAATGCAGTTTATTGATAACAGGCTTATTTCAATTAATACTCTGTGATTAAATAAAGTCTTTACTGTGAAGTTGATGTGAAGACGATGTGAATCGACTGATTTTACGGAAAAAATAACGTTGATGTTTGATGTGGAAAAGGCAGTTATAAATGTGGTCTTTTGACCGGGCTTCAGTGCACTCTGACCGGTTCCCGAGATCGGGCTTGGTCACATCAAACCGGCCGGCCCCGGGCTTCGGTCCAAAGAATTTGTGTAATTGCCACCTCTAATTCGAATCGCCGCCCACCCGCCTGTCCCACTGCCTCCGCGGCCGTGATAGGCGCACCGGAACTCGCGCCTGGATCACCGACTGGTGTCGTATTGGCTTGGTGACGTCACGTATTGGCTCCGGTGACAGTGGATGCCCGCAGGCGTTGCGACTGGAGGGCGCAGCAGATTGTGGCGGACGAGTGAGAACGCGTGTTGTGTGGGATGTGGCCATTCTATACGGCCCACGATCAATTGCGATCAATTCCGGGTCGGTGTAAGGCAGGCAACACTGCAGTTAGCTGTTCAATTATATATATATATATATATATATATATATATATATATATATATATATATATATATATATATATATATATATATATATATATATATATATATACATATAGGGTGGTCCAAAAAGAGTAAATATTTCAAAGTATATATATATATATATATATATATATATATATATATTTTTTTTTATTTTTTTTTTTTTTTTTTTATATATATATTTTTAATTGATGGACGTAAGAAAATTTTTTTTTGTACAAAAATTTGGAGGAGGCCCCTTTTTTTTTATACGGTTTACTTTTTTTTTTTTTCAAAAAATTTTCTTTTGATTTTTAGATGTGAAAAACGGCGCCCAAAAAATTGGGAGGCCATTTTTTGCCAGCCACTAATATCCTAACTTTATTAACGTCATTTTTCATGCCCAATGGATTAGGTAAAAATATATGTTTTATCAAACCAAAAAACAGGACTTTTTTTTTTTGTTGTTTTTTTTTGAGAAATTTTTCGGGGACACTTAAAAATTTGGGGGGAAGGTTTTTTTTTGCCTAATATTTTTTGGGGGGGGGTTTTCGGCTGTTCCATAAAATACCTTGTATATCTCAAGTTTGCATTTTCAGACAGGAATAACAATGTAATTCCCTAACTTTGTACACAACATTAATAAGCAGGCATCATTATCCATGGTCGTGGTACCTTATGGAAACTCACTTCGATAGCAATAGTGCTAAAAACTATATGTAACACGATCGCACCGGGGCGGTCACAATTCACTCTGATTTATTTAATACGCCAGTTATTATCTGTCCAGTTCAGTGTGCTATTTCTGTAAACAGCCTGCGCTGCCGTACGAAATCCTCGCACGTAAACACGTGTCGCACCGTCAGAATCCCCGATCAGCGTGAACGGCGAGGTTTTTCTTCCTCACACAGAAGACAGTGGCGGATAGCATGGGTGCGGCTGATACAGTATATAGATGTGCAATACATAGGTGTGGCCGATATGTCTTCAAGTCGCGCACACGGGTGTGTCTTTCGGCTTCATTCCTCTGGAGGCTCACGTCCGGGATTGGTAATGACTTGAGGTTGTTGGCTGCAGGCAGTCGATGCG